>JALIRY010000004.1:600000-842403 GCA_026401215.1 Trichoderma erinaceum
TAGGCTTGACGCTGAATGATTTGTTGAGGGGAGGAAATGTGAGTGTGATGAGGAGGTGGATGGCGTAGATCGGTGACGAAGCAGCTGCGGTAGATTCTTCAGCGGCAGCATGTTGGTATGTAGAAATGTGCTCGCCGCAGCGTAGACTGCAATTTGGAGTCTTTGTTGAGTTGGATTATCCGCAGTCAAGTCGCGCAGCCTCTTGGCGGCTGATCCGTATTTGGTGAAGCTGTCTATTAGGCGTTTCCGTATCTTGCTCGCTTCTTGGATTTGTGCGTGTGTAGGCGGAGGCTTGTTGAGATCAACTTCTCCGTTTTCCTTCATTTCTGGCTGTAAGGCTAACAGAGCTCGATGGAAGCTTGGCAGAAGCTGCCGTATCCCCCTTTCAAACTGTCGAAGCGTTTCATAGGCGCGCTGGTCTGGAGGTCTATGCGCCAGGGATGCTGCAAAGTCACGACTAGAGAAGATTGTACTATTGCAATCCTTGCACATTCTGATATCCACAGCCATATGGCCGGTAGTGGTCGACGGAGGCTTCTCTGCGCCAGGACCGGTTGCTATATTCGAGGTTAGCCTATAAAAAGATTCTCACAACGAACAAGCAACACATACGACTAGCAATGCTTAAGCTAACTTCAGATGAGCAGCCAGTCTGAGGATCTCCGCACACTACGCGGCCACATATACGGCAATGATGCCGTCTAAACGTCCAGGAGCCGAATTCTTGGTGGCAAAACGGGCACTCTGGCACCTTGTCGTCTTCCTCCCATGTCACTACCGACTGTTCAATCAATTTCCGAGGGTTCTTCTGGCCGGTCAGTGACTGGACAGGAGCTAATATTGAGCCGTTTGATGCGTTTGTGAGCGCCTCTGGGGAATTAGCAAGTAGTCTCGTGAGTTTTGTCAGCCTCTTCTCGAGGCGCGAAATTTCCAGAGTCTGTCTCTCGACCTTCTTTCGCCTAATAGCCTTGAACATGTCTGTGTGATCCACCGATGTGCCGTTGTGGTCATTGTATCCTTCCCTAGACTTGTAGCATGTCTCGCATACCCTAGCCCAGTAACCGCGTACAGGCTCATGGTTGGCACTTCTACTCAATTTCATCTGGTACATGGTGTGTTGCTCGCAAAAGAGGCGCCCGCATTTCCTGCAGTTGACGCTTCCATTTATAGGTCCAAGCCCCTTTCCACAAGTAGGATCCGTGCACATATCATATGCCGTAGAGCGCTGCCAATGATTTCTCGTTATGAGTTCCTCCGGGTCGATGGGAGCTTCAATCGGGAGCTTGCTGGCGGATGCGGTTGGGGCTTGCGGCGGTGTAATAAAGTTGGTTTCGTTTGATTCGAAGACTTCGAGGCCGCGCAGCTTCATGTTGATCATCGACAGCGGCTGGAAGCGCTTCGCTTTGAGGACCTGTTTGTCGAACCATGTCTTGACTTCGTTCTGTTCTTCGGCAGGGAGCTCTTGGTGGGTGTCATCGATATGGCGGTTGAGTTGAAGCAAAGTGAGCTGCGATATGGTAAGTAAGAATACGCCACGGCTTGACTTGCACGACTCCATACCATCTCTTCGCTGCAGATGGGGCACAGAAGGCTCGACGCATCTGCCGAGCTGCCTTTTGGCTGTGCCCCTACGCTGATGCTGGAGCCAATATCCTGGCTCAGGTCGGCTAGACTGCCGCTCGCAGGTGGCGATATCGACGACGAGGCCACGGAAACGGTGCTCTCAGACGGAGCAAAGGGACTGGATGATCGAGCCGGAGGGGTCGGGCCAAGGCCCTTCCCACTGCCCAGGATCCTGCCGCCTCCGAGCCTGCGAGACATGGCGATGGGCTGCGTAGCGAAGCAAGGAGAAGAAAAAAAAATCAGAACTGAACAGAAACACAAAGAGCACAACAAGACGACCAGAACAGGCCGATCTGTGCCTCGAGCTGCATCGCTGAGAGAGCCAGGCAGAGCAGAGCGAAGCAGAGCAAAGCGCAAGGCGAGGCTAAGGCAGGCTGCAAGAGGGGGCTGTGCGGAATGGTTGCGTCGCTCAGCCGCCAGCCGCGATTCGTTGGCTTTAGCGCACGCTACAGGGGTGCAGGTGGTTGACGTAGAGGCTCCAGTCCCCATCAGAGCGCTAAAAAGGGCATGCGCCGACACTAGCTACAGCGGACGGGAAGCGTCAAGCGCGCCGAGAGCTTGCTGTTGATGCGTTGGAGACAGCACAAACAGTGGATCATCTATGCTCAACACCTATCGCTGCGTGTGTCTTATCAAGACTCCGAAAAATCTCCAATTCCGCCACTTGTGTAAGGCAAACCGAGCAGAGCTACACCTTGACTCAGACTCAGGACAGTTGGATTCGAATTGGAATCGCCGATCTTTCCGCCTCAAATCACACGTCGAAAGCTACATTAATACGAACCTTCAACCATGAGCAAATCATTTCCGCAAGTGCAGCCAGGAGGGAGCTTGATTCTGGCATGGCGCATCAAGGACAAGAATGTCTTGGTGGTGGGCGGTGGCGAGGTATGATTGATTGGTTTTCGAAGCTCTGAAGGGCTACACGGGCTCCAAGTTCTTGACGGTGGAAAAGGAGCTGCAGAACTAACAAATGAATTCATTCGGTAGGTTGCGTCTGGGCGCATTCTCAACTGCCTCAATGCCGATGCCAAAGTCACCGTCGTCTGCCCTGCGTCCGGGCTGAATGAGGAGGTCGCATACCGAATCGCAGAGAAGCAAGTTACACACATCGACCGGCTGTTCGAGCCATCCGACCTGGACAAGACAGACATGGTGCTGGTCGCCATCGACGACCCGGCAGCCTCTACAGCTATTTGGAAACTGTGCAAGGAGAAGAGGATCCCGGCCAACATTGCCGATGTGCCCCCTGAGTGCGACTTCTACTTTGGCAGCGTCCATCGCGATGGGCCGCTGCAGGTCATGGTCAGCACCAACGGCAAGGGACCCCGATTGGCGGCATCGCTGCGGCGGCACATTGCGAGCCAACTGCCGCAGAATGTCGGCAACGCTATAGAGACAATTGGAGATTTGAGATCACGGCTGCGCAAGGTTGCGCCCAACCACGAAGACAGCCAGAAGCGGATGCGATGGTAAGTTTCTGGACGCCATATTTGCTAGATGCACGCGACACGGAAATGCTGACTGAAAATGGTGGATAGGATGTCCAAGGTCAGCGACGCCTATAAGTGGGAGGAGATCAGCGAGCTCACAGAAGAAGATTTGGAAAATCTCCTGCTGTTCTATCCCGCGAACAAGGTCCCGGATATCGATATTCTGAAATCCCTTCGCGGTCCCGACAACGACATGAAGAAGCTCGACGTTTTTGATGGATCATTTGGATTCAGCGTGGGATCGTAACAAGGACGCGGAAACGAAAAATGAAAAGGAACAAAAAGAAACAAAAAGTTGTGTGATTATGTGTTGTGAAGTTCATTGGCGCTCAATGGTTGTCTTTCTCTGGCTAAATGGAAATGGAATATGGCGTTGATGTACTATAACGAGCAGGCGCAGAGTTCTTGGCTACCAACAGAAATGACGAATTCCTCTCTTTCACTTGACTTTTTCAGAAATTCAGTGGTTTCCTGTTTCTTTCTTTATCGCTCCGCAAATGATGTCAATTCCGTTTTCTCTATGATCATAGAGACGTAAAAGCCTCCTTACCGTCTACCTTTTGTTTGGGGAAGAGAGGATATTCGAAGGGTAGGAAAGCGGGGCTAGAACGCCATTCGCATCATCTACTCCCACTTAAAGAATTTGTTTTTCCATAACATGGTCAAATCTTTTGCTTTTTGAGAAGAAGGTTAAACACTGCCAAGGAGTTAGAGCAAAATAAGTAAGTTAGGGTTGATGGTTAGGATTAGTGTATAGAAGCCAGAGACAACTTGAGTCTCATCAGCAACAATGGCCAATAAAAGCACATTTTTTCTTATAATAATAGGCGGCGGTGCTTATTTGGTATCCGACGGAAGTAGTTGCAAAAAAAGATGAGACAGCGGAATGAATATACACATACATTATGATAACAAGAACACTAGTTCTTGTTATAATAGTGCTGTATGACACGTTATTTTGAGTGCTCATAATTTTTTAGTACCGGTTTTTTTGTCCGGCTGCTATATACAGGGTCCCAAATCTGGCGCCGCCCAGCGACCGGAGATGGCGCCGTTCTCCGGTCAGGCCATTCGGACTTGGCCATGCGCCATGAAGCAATATCGAAAACTCAATTACAACGGCCTCGCCGATTGAGTCACTCGGAGAGCAGTTATAAAGTGTAGAAAATAGTTGGCAGGTATTGATTTTATATATAGATGGAGGAGAGAATGAGCAAAATGGAGAAGGGGCCAGATCAATCAATCACTCATTCAATCAATCACTTAACAACACTGGTACACTATTTTCACAGAGACAATTGCTTCTAGATTGAAAATGGCTTCTCCTGTCGTTCTCATAATTGGTTGCGGTGTAGCTGGTCCAGTGCTTGCGATTCTTCTCAAGCGCAAGGGCTATCAACCAATTGTATTTGAAAAAGTTCGAGAGTTGGGTACTGCTGGAGCGTCGTTGATGGTGATGTCCAACGGGTATGTTATATTTCGGACGTGGAATCTGCTGATGGATTTGAAAAAGTATTAATGTTTGAAATTCCAGACTCAAAGTCTTTAACCTGATCGGGGTTGCAAACGCTATCAAGGCCGAGTCCCTACCGCTCCAAGCCCTCTGGGATGCCAAAGCTTCAGGAGAAGTTTTAGGGCAATCCGATTTGCCGGCTACCTTTGCCGAGAAATATCAGCAGCCTGCCGCTGGTATCAGACGAACAAGCTTAAATCTGTTGCTGAAGAATAAGGTATTGGAAGAGGGTATCGAAGTTAGAGAAGGGTGGGGACTGGTTGATATTCAAGAGCACGACGACTCAGTGACAGCAACTTTCAGTAACGGCGAATCAGTCACGGGATCTTTTCTCGTTGGATGTGATGGCATCAAATCAGCAGCAAGAACAATTCTACTAAAGCAACGGGGAACCGAAGAAGGTGCCCCTTCGTTTACGGGTCTCACACAAGTAGGTTTCCACAATCCCCCAATCTACTATTCGCTAAGTAACTAACGGAGAGATCCAAAGACGGCCTTCCTTTCAGAAACACCGGGGCCTCTGAAAGACTTGGCAGCTATGCGCAACTGGTACGGCGATGGAATGCACGTCATTGCTTACCCAGTCGGCCCAAAGACCACATCATGGGCTATCACGCAGCGTGAAACTCAGGAGAGAGAAGAGACATGGCGCCCCTTTACCGCTGACGAGATGAAAGCTCAGCAAGATGCTCTGTGTAAACTTCTGGAGGGGTGGGATGAGAGCATCATCCAGGGGGTGAAGTCTGCAGAGCGCATCATCAAGTTTGGTCTCTTTGATCGAGACGAGTTGAAGCCCGAGCAGTGGTATTCTAAGCGATGCGTGCTAGTCGGGGATGCCGCCCATCCTACCAGCCCTCATCTCGGGCAGGGAGCCAACCAGGCCATGTGAGTGGAACTGGACCATACTTGTTTGAAGCTTGAGCCTAACAATTTACTGACTCGTCAAATACAGGGAGGATTGCTACCACTTAAGTTCCGCACTGCCAAATCTCTCTTCCAAGGAAGATTTTGAGAGAAACATTGCAGCTCTCGGCGCCATCTCGGACATCTTCCGGCCTTTTGCGGAAATCCGCCAGCCGCGAACGTCGGTTCTCGTGAAGGGAGCTCGCGCTCTCGGGGAGAAGCGAGTGGCTGTCGGTGCCGAGAGAGGCAAAGAGCGAGATGAAGCTGTTGCGCAATCCTTCCGGGGAGGTGCTACAGCCATAGTTGAAAAGTTTGAAGGGCTGTTGAGCCAGCCGTTCAACTAGTTGAACTGATACAATTCTACCGCAACCGAGGGCGTGAACTATCACATGCATGTGTTTATAAATATAGAATAGCGACGTATGTTTGATTTAATGAATAGTGACGTGTAGAAGATTCAAAAGCTGAAAGCACCTATATGAATAGATGTTGAATCTTTTATGCAGTAAGCATAATTTGACCAACTGCCGATCAGCTATTGATGCAAAATAGATTAAATTCTCACCAGTTTGATACCCAGGTTTGAAAAATATGCACAAAATTAGAAGAGGAAGCTGAAGATAGGATCTGATGATTACTATCTCCTTCGTATTCTCATAGTCGATATAGTCAGCTCCGTTCAACCAAGCCCCGTGGCGCGATAAGTTCGGTTGGAAACGCCTCCCAATTGGGTTTCCCTCTGCCAAGTCCAATGATCCGGACCTTCAATTCTTAATTAGCAGTGACTTCTCCTTCTAAAAATCTTCTTTACTAATACCTTTACCTTTAACCTTACTTTTTCTTCTATTTCATTTGGTCTTAATCTGCGAAAATTACATGCACCTGCACTCAATTTGGCCAACTCTGCAGAACTGTGGCGCCCATCTCCGAAACATCGCGGCCCCATGTCCGAATCTCCGGTCGCTGATGAGCAGCCTCTGGCAACGGACGGCCAGGCAAAGAGGACCAACAAAGGCGGCCGAAAGCCCTTGAGCTGCCTTGCATGTCGCCGCCACAAGCTGAAATGCGACCGCAAAGTGCCCTGCGGCACCTGCACTCGCTTTCGTCGCGAGAAGTTCTGCCGCCTGAATCCGGCTCCTCCGAAGCCCTGCCGGCCAAGGGACAGAGGCGAGGCGGCGGCTGAAATCGTTGCCGCATCGCCGGAAGGCGCCTACAACGTGGATTCTTCGGTCCGAGTACATGAACCCATAGCTGATGCCTCTGCCGGCGCGGGCCTGCTCTCGCTCCAGAACAGTCAGCTGGCTGCTGCTGAGACCAGAGATGTGCCATCTTTCTTCCGGGCTCTCGGCTTAGACGCCAACACCACGTCCATACCTGTTTCTTCACTTCCACAGCTCCTCGCGGAGATTCAGCGTGCGAACCAGCCGTCCCTGCTCTGGAACATGATGGAGGGAGACGACAATCGGCGATATTGGGAGACGCAGCTGCGGTCTGCTTTGCCATCGAGGTCCATGTGTGACCTGATGGTGAACTACTACCTCGATCATATCAACTGGTTGTTCCAGATCACGCACGTGCCGTCGTTCCGACGCCAATATGACGACTTTTGGGATGCCAATGACAGCCGGGAGATGGATTTCATGTTCACGGCCCTTCTCTTTACAATCATCTCGGTCAGCGCCCTTTTTATACCTCCGGTGACAGCTGAGATATTCGGATGTCCCAAAGAATCGATCCGGGACCTTGCACATGTATGGCACAAAGTCTCTCACCAAGCGCTACGAGCTGGAGATTACGAGTCAAAGCCGTGCATAGTGCAGCTACAGACGTTTTCCATTACACAGTTTTATTGGTATTCCACTAATAAGATTGATACGCTGAACTCGTGAGCCTTATCCGAGAATGATAATCCGCATGATGGCTTAGCTAACAAACATGCTTGTTTAGACGGCTAGGGCAAGCTGTGAGGACTGCTCAAACTCTCGGACTAGATAAAGATCTAACTCCTTCTCAAACGCTGCATGATGAGATGAGACATCGTATATGGTGGGATCTCGTTGACTCGGACACGTAAGAAGCTTAATATTCTCTCGAGCTGAAACCAACTAACAACTGTTGAAGATTCCAATCCATTTGCTTGGGTCGCCCTCCACTGATACGCTTGGAGACTCCGGGAGTCCCTCTACCACTCAACTGCAACGACGACGACATCACCGATACATCCTTGCGGCCACGTCCTGACAATGAGCCCACTATCATGATGTTAAACATTTTCAGAGCCCGATTCTTCAAGCTAATGAACAATCATATTTGCTACGGTGATCCCAACAACGGCGACTCTTACGAGGCTATCTGCAAATTAGACGATGAGGTTCTCAAAATCACAAGATCTTACCCCTGGTTTTTTCAGCTCGATCAGGAGGGTCGGCCACCTCCGCTACCCCATCCAATAGGAGAGATAATCATCTGGCAAAATCATATTATCCGCACGTGTATAAGTACCCAGCGCATTCGCATGTACCGTCCCTTCATACCGCATCGTATCGGCGACTCGTGGGCCAAATGCACCGAAGCTGCCGAGGACGCCATGGCCGTATACAGAAGCCTTCGGCACAACAGATCCAGCACTTCTCTCCAAAAGTTCCTTCCCCAGGCATACCAGGTATTTTCCGTCGCCGTGATGGTCACGGCGCTTCTTCTGGTGGAGGGCTCATTGCCCATACCAAATGTTTGGCAGCAAATCAAAAACATGGTGGACGATCTCAAAATTTTGGAAGATGAAGGCTGTGTATCTCCTGTTGCTAGCCGCGGGAGACAGGTTTTGACAAAGATGCTGAACTTGGTGGATATGTGGAACAATGGCGCTCTGGTGCCAGAAGTTACCGATGACCTGATTTCTGATATAGGCTTCATCTTTGGCGGAGAAGAAGCTGCTCGAACGTATTTGCAGAGATTGGCATATCGGAATCAACACCATAGTGGGCGTGACACTTCGGTGCCGTCCACAATTTCGGAACATAAGGCTACGCCGACGTCTACGAACAGCTCATCGTATTCACATTCCGGGTTCCAGAATCTAGCTGGTCATCATGGTGTAGCGGATGTGTCCATCATGGAACATTCGGCGGGGTATATGGTAGGACAGCCCCACCAGCAGCAACACCATCCTACGAATGTATATCAGATGGATCTCATGATGGACGACATGGTGTTGCAGAATATGCTGAATTTCGATATGACGGCGATGATGGCTGATTCACGGTTTGAGTAATGATCTGGCGAAACGGAAATTTTTTTAAAATCTTTTACATTTCACAAGCGAGCGTTGTTTGTAATTTTTTTGTAATTTTTTTGTAATTTTTTTTTAAAGAAAAAAAAAAGAGAAGAACAAGAAGAAGCTATGTATCTTACCATTGGGCTAAAAGGGCAAAGTAACGCAATGTATTAGGTAGAAGCTCAGGAACTGAGGCAGAAACAAATCGACAAATCTAACACACTATCATATGGGAATATGAACTTTAACATCCAGTTCATGCGCCCGGTCCAACACCCAGATACACAAGCAAATTTAGATTGCAAAAATGCTTCTTCCTCCATCTTGCGTGATCCTCTTGCGCACCCGAATCTTCATATGGCCGTGTGACAGCTTGATAAGCTGTGGATTGACCTCTTCTAACACAGATTCTTCGGCATCATCCCATCCATTACTGGTAGACAGACCGCTTTCCGGTTTCAGTGACGTTGTGTGCACGTCGATTATGGCAGATGGGCAAAACAACAGTGCCTGGCCACGTCGAAGGGCTACTATCTTGCTAAATAGCTTTATGGCAAAATCATTGGGGTTAAGGCCCGCAACAAGGCTATGCTTGGTATCGCCTCCATCAGAGTTGCCATTGCTGGTTGGCTGATTCTTGTCTAGTAGCGAAATTGATGCGCCAGCCAAGTGTTTCTTCAGACTTTGAAGCCAGTCTGGAGAAGTGAATCGGTGCACAATCGTAACCGAGCATAGATCCAGCAGCTTGGGCGAGATGGTGGGCTCCTGAGTCGATATCATCACTCTGAGACCCAAATGGCGCTGCAAACGAATGTTTGAGAGCAGTGAGTTCGTCAGCACTTCACACTCTGCTGTGCCTGTCATGTACTTGTGCGCTTCGTCCAAAGCGACCACGCGGCCAATTTCCTCCGGATTCTGCTCCAAAAAGAGACTGAGGCAGATATTGAACAAGGAACAGGCTGTCTCCTCTGTGACACAAGGGCACGATAGATCAATAATGGTTAACTGGCCTGCCTGTGTCATAAGTTGTACTATTAGTCTCATGGGCGTTTTCGCACTCGACAGTAGGTATCATGAATTACTTACCTTGGGTACCCAATTGTTGCCCTTGCTTAGCTTCAACTTTGCACCTTTTTTGGATACATTGGCTACTTGTTCTTTCACCATGAAGCTTTCTAAAGTGTCCAGACGTTGCTGAAGAGGCCCGAGTTGGCCGGCAGCCAAATCTTCGTTCATCAAACGCTTCTTGAACTCACGGTAATCAAACGTAGTATTGCTTTCTTGTTGCTCGATTCGCAAGTCTCGCAGAATGCGCTGCACAACATGCAAGTATAATGGCATTCCGCCCTGGACGGAGCTCACGGCCATCAGATCCATCATACGTTTGGTATCCAGATCAGTCTGGTCTATGCGAAGCGTTTCCACTTGGACACTTGGCAGTTTAGAGTATATTTTCTAAAGGTAATGAAAAGGAACAAATCAGAAATGAATGGCTACTCGGTGGCTTGACAATCTCGTGCTCTTACGTACCTCGATCTGTCGGACGTTGGTGGGCGGGCATAAAACTCTCACCGAGATGTCCTCGGCGGAAGCAAGATAGGCTGCCTCGCAAGGCGAACCCCTAGACGCAGATATCCAGGGATCATAGTGGAACACGATGCCAGTCAGCGGACGTGGCAGAACATTTGCATCTGACTGCATGAGGCAGTTCTCCAAAAGACAGCTCAGAGTATGACTCTTTCCAGAGCCTTGACTACCGCAGATGAAGACACTTGATGGTGCCGTTGCGTTGAAATACAGCCGATGATCTTTTGCAACGTCATCGACGTTACCATAGGCTACACCGTTGTTCTCAATCACGCCGCCAAGTAGTCCGTATTGAGTAAAAGGGTTCTCATCCATAGAAGTTCCATACTTGAGTACATCATGGGTGAACAACGGACAGGCAGCAAGCTCTTCTTCGTCTTCCACGCCATTATCTAGGTCGAAGAGTTTCATGTGCGCAATAAGCGTAGAGTCAGTATCGTTTGTTGAATCCGAGCTGCTGCTCGAAGACGACGATGGAGAACTCATTTTTCTCAACTTTCGATGGAATTTTTGCTCAAAATGTGGTTGATCGGATGAAGTACAATGAAGATGACAGATGACAGAATCAAGTGAAGATGAAGGTTCAAGAAAAGATAGGAAAATAATCAAGATAGCAAGGGGCTTTTATACTACATATAAAGGTTGATAGTATTCACGCAAGGGACGAGCAAACGAGATGTCTTGTATGCGGGAGGCCAGCAACTCGGCGCGACTCACTTCAGATAGAAACGTCGAGATTTCATTGAAAAGTGAGAATGCGGTCAACAGTGCATGAGCCAATGCTGCATGAAGTTTTCAAGTTTTGGTGAATCATGTCGGCCAAGTCACTTGATCGTCTCATCTCTTAAACATGTTAGTGTATTAGACAGCTGCCACAGCTGGTTGCCTAGAACGTGCGGATACAGCATATCGTCCAACCCCAGACATCCACATAAGTACATTACACATGAGCGAGTGTCATTGACGGCTGTAACTAAGGCTTTGCAAATGAATAAAATTGCAAATTGCTGATGATGGGTGCCATTTTTATTGAGCTTGCTTGATGAACCAACGCTCGGATATATATATGTATGTGCTTGTAACGAGTGCCAGCTCGCACCAGCCAGCTACTTGTACTTTTGAGCGGCAGGAGGGGAAAAAAGGTAAATGATGGCAGATTTCAATTTTTTTAAGGAATAAAAGAGCGAAATAGCCAGGTTTTTAAGAAATGCAGGTATTTGTACATAAGTTCCCTCCTTTTAAATCCATGGATCGTAGCTCTTAGAGCAATGCCCCTCGATATGGCGGGGTGCAGTCAATAACGTCATTCGATTGCCCGATCTGGGTTTATTGCTTCCATACTCGTCTCCATCTTCAAATCCCGCTCAATCTCTATCCCCATCATATCACTCAATCAGACACAAAGCCGCAGGCAAGAATTAAAGATGCCCAGCGTAGATACTTCAATTCATTCCGCCCCTAGCGGTGCCGCCGCGAAGTTGGCGGCTCTCCACGCAGACGAACAGCCCCTCAAACTATACGGAGGATGGTTCTGCCCTTTTGTTCAACGGGCTTGGATCACTCTGGAAGAGAAGAATATTCCCCATCAGTATGTGGAAATCAACCCGTACAAAAAGGAGCCGGAATTTCTCAAGATGAATCCTCGCGGTCTGGTGCCCACTCTCGCCGTGCCCGTTAATACTACCGGATCGGAACAGAAGCCTCTGTATGAAAGCTCTGTCATTATGGAGTATCTCGAGGATGCATACTCGGATGAGTCCAAATACGGTCCTCATCTGCTGCCGTCAGATCCATACCAGAAAGCCAGGGCTCGGCTCTGGATGGACCACATCAGCACTAGAATCATTCCTGCTTTCTACAAGTTTCTGCAGCACACGCCCGACAAAAGCTTCTCCATTGATCAAGCACGAGAAGAGCTTCATGGCCATATCAAGACGCTCGTGGCGCAGATGGACGCTGAGGGCCCATGGTTCTTGGGCAAGAATATCAGCTTGGTGGACATAAGCTTAGCGCCTTGGGCGAAACGGTTGTTCCTGTTGGACCATTATAAGCCTGGTGGGCTTCAAATACCGCAAGAAGGTGGCGAAGACAATGCGTGGACGAGATGGAATTCGTGGATGAAGGCTGTGGACAATCACCCGAGTGTGAAGAACACATGGAGCGACGATGATAAGTATATTGAAGTCTACAAGAGATATGCGGAGGACACAACAAACTCGCAGGTGGGACAAGCAACGAGAGCGGGTAGCAAACTTCCCTGATTGATGGTATTAAAAGCAACCTAGTATTATCAGAGATATTGTAGCTTCTGAAATTGAAATTCGTCTAGAACTTTCCTTTAACTTTCTGTATTGAAAGTTGAAGTCTAGGGTACCCAGTGTCTATACGTCATTCAAGCCCAAACAAACACACTGTGCTGTATCATAAGCAAAGCCAAGTAAATACAGTGTCAATAATTATTCTTATGCACTCAGCTTGGGGTTAGTGGATATAGGCTTCATCTCAACTTCGAAGCCTATTCCTTCAAGCTTCATCACAATACGGCGGGTTTTCAGCGTCGACATTCGGCACCATGTCGGACCAACAAGCCTCGCGCTTCACAGCGCAAAACAAAACCACAAACGAACGATTGTCAACACACACCGTCGGCCTCGTCGCCCTCTCAGACTTCCGCAAGCGTCGCGCCGAAGTCCTCGAGCAGCAAGAGCGCGAAGCCCGCGAGGCTGCGCTCTCAGGCACGTCAAAACCGGACCGCTCGCTGACAGGCACTCCTGACAACGCTGGCAGTGATTCCGCCGGCAGCGCTGGCCCCGGGCCGCTGAAGAAGAGGCTGAAGAAGAAGGGCAAGCAGAACACTGGCAAGAAGAAGCTGCTCTCTTTCGGCGACGATGACGAAGACGAAAACGACACCGAGAATGCGAGCGGCGCCGCCTCTGAAACACCGAGCGAAAAGGACAGTGTTTCTCTGAGCGAGAAGAAGGCCAAGGCCAAGCTCAAGGCGAATGCTGCCGTGGGGCTGGCTCCCAAAGCAGTGACCAAAGCGGCGCTTCTCAAAGAGGCTGCAGAGCGAGACGCTCTGCGGCGCGAGTTTGTTGCTTTGCAGGAAGCTATTAAGGACACCGAGATTGCGATCCCGTTTGTGTTTTACGATGGCGCCAACACCCCTGGCGGGACGGTCCGCATGAAGAAGGGCGACTTTATATGGGTGTTTTTGGACAAGAGCCGCAAGGTGGGCGCGGAGCTTGGTGTTGGTGAACAGGCAAATGCAACAAGAGCTTGGGCAAGAGTGGGAGTGGACGACTTGATGTTGGTACGAGGGACGGTGATTATTCCACATGTAAGTGTCTATTTCATCTATTCGTCTATTCTATCTCTATCCTTTTTCAGTGTATATGTATGCGGAGATGCTAAATTGTTGCTAGCATTACGACTTTTATTATTTCGTCGTCAACAGGAGTACCGGCCCCCGAGGCCTTCGCCTCTTCGACTATAGCGCCGAAGCGCCGATTGCGAAAGCCTCGACTTCAACTTCGACTGATCCGGACTCCGATCCCTCAGCCGGCGTCTTGACGACTGCGGCGGCCAAGGCGGCAGCTGCCAGGGCGCGGCAACCAGACATTTCCACGCTGGAAGGTTTTGGTGACGATCCCATGTTGACAAAGGTGGTTGATCGTAGGTGGTATGAGCGGCACAAGCACATATATCCAGCTAGCACGTGGCAAGAGTTTGATCCCGAGGTGGATTATTCGTCGCAGATCCGGAAGGATACTGGTGGTAACACGTTCTTCTTTTCAAAATGAAGACGGTGAATATGGTTGGAGCTCATAGTAAGAAATTGAGCGCTTAAAACTCAGCCTAATATTGGGCTTGTCGCTGGTTGGTTGAGATGCAGAGAGCTGGGATCTTGTTCATCGATTATTGTTATTTCGCGATTGGATATTCCACACAGAAGCAAGGGTCACTCAATCAGCCAGCCAGCTGCCATGCGGCAAAACAGAGACCACCAAGAAGCAGCCAGCCGGGCCAGAAGATGATGAGAAACATGGCATTTCCACAGCCCAAGATGAAGACGGCAAATTCGTAAAAGATCCTAGCACGGATTTTTTGGAGACTTCTGGAGTCCCAGATGTCGGAAATGGCTTTGGTGGACATGGCGAGTGCGTGTTTGAGAATAAATGCGGAGGCGATGAATGCATAGAAGAGCAGGTGTTTGCAAGTATATGAAGTTGCGGTGAGAAGAGTGTATGAGACGAAGTACGATTGCAGGCAGATAAATATGGAAATGTCGAGAAAACGATGATGTAATTGAAGCGAAAGAGCAAACGCTTTGCCAAGGCCGACGATCAGAGTCGAGTGGGGCCGGAGAGCAACTGTGGGCTCGAGCCGGGATGCCGTGAGCAGCGTGACTTTGTCCATGGTAGTAATTATGTCAGAGATACGAAAGGGACGAAAAGAGACGCTGACAAGGAGAGAATCTGGGGAAGGGGGAGAAACAAGTTCAGTAGCATTTCAAATAGTTACGATGAGGACCCTTGGATCGAGGGAAGAGATGCTGGTGGGCGTTGTTTATATGAACAAGCCACACATCAAACCGATGCCGCCGTTGCTATTGAGATTAATAAAGTGCTTCCCCATTTGTTAAGAGATGTCTTACAGGCCAAAAGAATAATTCCGAACACTTGAACCAACCAGCGCTCGTCAATCAAGCAGATGCTACGCTGCCAAGCTCCGGATTCTCGCGGAGCAGAGGTGTTTGCCCGCGGGAGCGAGACACGCCTAGCTTGCACGAGCCGGGGCACATTTCCTGGTTCTTGCACATCACTCGTTGCTGTGCTGCCGTGCTAGTTACTTTACTCTATGCTAATCTAATCACTTCCGCGGGAAAGACTGGGTAATACTGCATTGGCATGTTAGCGAGATAAATAAACCCCTCATGTTCATGGGTGGATGGGCTGGATTGGAATGGAGTTTGTCGGGAGAGGTTCTGGGAGGCCCACGTGGGGGCGGTAGTTCGGTGAGTGGTGGAGGGTGGGAGGCATGCGGTGGAAAGAAAACGCGTTACACACCCCGCCATATAAAGCGAATAACTGTGATGGATATTGGATGAAAAAGCCACCAACGATCCAATTTTATCAAATAAAAAGCCAAGAACTCATTATTTCATAGAATTCCGATTAACTAGCAATTTTTTTTTTTTTTCTTTTAAATGGTTTTGTGCTGAGAGAAGCATCATATGAGATTGTGCTGGTTTGGGTGTGTGTAACGCGTTTTCCTTCCACCCCTTGGGAGGGTTGCTTTGGCTCAGCCTTATCTAGATTGCGTGATGAAGGGATGGATGGATGGATTGAGGGCTGTTTATTGATTTCGGAAAATTTACGTAGATTGCTAGGAATAGGTATGTATTGATAAGATGTAACTCGATGAAATTGACATGAGTATCATGAGAGTGAAAAGCGCATTGATTGAATATCGAGACAAGATTGGAAAGTCTGCCTCGCTAACGCACGACATTAAGCGCCCGGGGAATGAGCTGCATTTCCGCCCAACGGAATAGAGTAAAGACCCTGCGTGCATGAATCAGATATCAGATTTTGATTTTATTCAGGCGAATTGTTTCCAAAAATCAGGCGCGCCGTTGAAGTCTCATCTGACTTGAAGAATTGAAGGGAGGCGATCTTGGGGTTAGCCTGTTGGAGACGGGGAGGACCCCACGTGGTTGGCGGCTGGACCGCCGTTTGCTGGATTGGTGAAGGACCCTGTAGGGACTAGAAGTTTGAGTAAGGGTAAAAGGTTAAAAAAATTAGAAAAAGTCATTTATCAATTGGGAATTTTGATAAGCTTAGAGATGCTGGACTTGATTCGATAATTTGTCTTGACTGGGACATTGAAGAAGCGAGTTGGGTACATGTATGCTCACTTATATGCACCATATTTCATATGAGCCTGAGTTGACTCGTATTCGATATCTACTAGATTTCTCGCTTCTTCTTTATGATGAATCTATAATTGCGTCAAATATTTACACCATTTAAAACACATGGCCTCCCCCATCCACAACAACATCCGCCCCATTCATATAACTCCCAGCCCTGCTCAGCATCATCACCACCACCCCAGCCAACTCCTCCGGCAAGCCCATCCTCCCAGCCGGATTCCTCTCGCTCCAAACCTTCCGCGCTGCCGCCAACCCTTCCCCTTCATTCAGCACTGTATCCATGTACCCTGGACTAATGCTGTTCACCGTGATGCCGTACCTCGCCCACTCCGCCGCCAGCGAATTCTTCAGCATCAGCAGCGCCCCTTTACTCACGTTATACGCAACCTGCGGCTGGGGATAGTTCACTCTGTGCGCTGATATCGATGCCGTGAAAATGATGCGCCCCCCGTTGCCCTGAGCGACCATCTGCCGTGCTGCGGCTTGCGCGCAGATAAAAGCTCCCGTGGTGTTGATGTCGAGGACCTTGCGCCACTGGCTGATGGGCATGTCCAAGGCGTGGGTGCATCCCACGATACCCGCAAGACACACCAACATGTCCACCGAGCCTAATAATTGAACTGTCTCTGCAACAGCTGCGGCAACAGCCTCTTCGTCGGTGACATCAACCTCCTGAGCGGTGATTTTGGCCGCGGGGAATTCCCGCCGCAGCGCCTGCACGGCGTCCCGTGATGCAGCCACGTTGAGATCAAACAGCATCAGCCCAGACAGGCCATGCTGGAGCATCGCCCTCGACACGACAGTACCAATGGCTCCGGTGCCGCCCGTGACGATGGCGTTGCCGGCGATGCTAAAGCGGCCGGCGGCCGAGTCTCGGGCCGCGGGGTGGAGAGAGTCAATGCGGGCGTCGAGCGCGGCGTCGCGGCCCTGGGCGAGGGTCATTTCTGGGAGGATGCGGCTGCTGAGGCTGCTGCGGTCATTGGCGTGGGAGCTGTTGTTGCTGGCCATGATGGGCTGTTTTCAATTTTGCTCTTATAGACTACAGAGGCGTATACATGAGCGTAGAGAACATTGAGAGGATGTGATGGCTTTGTTTATACTAGAAGATTTGCGGGGGGGTGAAGCCTCCCGGCACTCTTTCGGCGTCGGGCGACCCTCTCCGGCACACGCACACTTGCCCACTTCAATGTTCGCAAAGCAACTCGGCTTAGGTAAGCAACAGGGGCCAGCTTATCGCGCGCTCTCTTTGGTGCAACAATCGGACAGTCCTTGGATTATCTCCAGATAGACGAAAATGGCCAGAGAACACCTCGTCGCGTCGCTTTGTGTGGGTGTTTTTATGGAGGGTTGCAAGATGAGGGGCTACTGTGCAGATCAGCCAAAATGGAGAGGGGAAATTTCATGCAGCGATATGGGTACCTCTCTGGCTTTATCCAGTTACTCTAAATTCTAAATTACACGTAGGTAGTGTGAATACTAGGTAGTATTTGCCAAGTCAACATACTTGTACGTGTTTCGTTTAGATGAATCGCAATGGCTCGAAACGTATATTATAAGTCCCCTTTTGCAGCACTCTGTTGAATGACCCCGCTGGTAGCCTCATCAGTGTGCGACAGCAGCTAAATCATAGCGCCAACTTAGATACCCGTTGACATGTGCATGTTCAGTCAAAGTCCAAGATCGTAATTTCATAAGACACAGTCAATATTTGATTCACCACTTTGTGGTCTTTGTATTGATAGAGCATATATATATGTGGTATATATAAAGCATAGTGTGCATTACATCATCATTGTCATTCAGTGTCTGATTCCACTGCCTTCAAGGCTTCAGATCCAAGAAGCCCATTTCCCGATTTCATAAACTTAACAAGCAAAAAAAAGCAAGATATACTAGAGTCATTTATCCAAGTAATAGGGTATCCACAACAGAATATTGTTCTCTCAAACCTCCTCAGCTTGCTTCTCTCCAGCAATAGAGTCCCGCGCCTTGTTGTCAAACTCCTCGTGCTCAGCCTTGGCCTTGTCGTCCCAGCCAGCCACAACAGCAGCGTCGTGGTCGTAAGCGACATCGAAGCTCTTGCGCAGCTGCTCGGGACCAAGGAAGGTCAGGAGAATGACGTAGGCGTAGACGCAGCCCATGAAGATGCAGATGACCTTGCCATAGTCGTAGCGGGCAACACCCTTTGTGGTGGGCGGCAGGGGGAAGCGCTCGCCAATGCGGGCCTCGATTGTGGAAGACGCGGAGGAGACGAGGTTGCCTAGCTGGTAGGCGGTACCGACGACAAAGGTCCTGAAGGCACCAGGGGACAGCTCCATAAGGTGGATGGGGATGACGCCCCAGGCGCCCTGGACGCAGAACTGCTGGAAGAAGGCGGCGGCCATGATGGAGGTGTCGTGCACGAAAGTGTATGGGTAGAGCAGAGCGCCGCCAACAATGCAGCAGCAGATGATGCTGAATCGACGGCCGATAGACTGGCTCAGGAAACCAACAACCGTTCCGCCAGTCATGGCGCCCAGGTTAGCCACAACCTGCGTGACGGTGACCTTGTTAGCGCTGAAGGCGAGCTGGTTGGTCAGCATAGTCGGGTACAGATCCTGGCTGCCGTGGCTCATGAAGTTGAAGCCGGCCATGAGCAGGACGAGGTAGGTCAGCAGCAGCCAGTGGCGCTTGATGGCGACTTTGCCTTCCGACAAGAAGACTCTGCCAACAGACTTTTCGTCGCTGCGGTTGCGGCCGGCCTCGATGCGCATGCGCTCGCGCTCGCGGTAGGTCTGGGTCTCGGGCATCATGAGGCGGAAGGCGATGAAGATGACGGGCGGGCAGGCACCGAACCAGTACAGCGGGCGCCATCCGTGGGAGGTGGTGTTGACGAGGCCGCGGGCGAAGGCGGCAGCGAGGAGGTATCCAAAGGCGTACTGTTGGAGACACACGAGTTAAAAAAATTGGTGGTTAGGAGGTGAAGATAGAATGTGATGACTTACACCCTGCTGGAGGATTCCGGAAATGATACCGCGGGCTTCCGACGGGCAGTCTTCCAGCGCGGTGGCCGCTGCGTTTCCGTACAGACCACCCATGGCAACGCCGAAGAGCGCGCGACAGGCGAGAAACTGCTTGTAGGTGTTGCAGAATCCGGTTCCCTGTGATTGAAACCAATTAGCCCTCTGATTTCGCAAATTTAGGTTGTAAAATCATTTCAATAGCTCCGGCAGTTGCTATACGCGGCTCGATGCTGACGCCAGATTATAGCGCTGCTTGGCCAGGAACAGCTTGGCCAAGACGGGTGGCACCGCCGTGGCTCCTTGGCCGGCATCTTGGCTGCATCGCCGCCAAGGGCCAAGAAAATGCACGAAACAACAGATTAGATCGGATGGGGCAACGTTTTTCTTACCAGTTCAAGTGCAATAAACAGCAGGTTGTTGACGATAAACGGCCACTTGCGTCCGTAGCGATCGGCCGCCACACCAAAGGCCACAGAGCCCACAGACCGGAACATGAGCACCAGCGTGATGCCCCAGGTGATGTCGGTGTTTGTCTTGCCAAACTGCTTGGCCAGGTCCGACACGGTCAGCGACACGGTAAAGAAGTCAAAGGCGTCCCAGGTCCAGGCCCAGAAGGCAATGGCGAAAAAGGACCACTGCTGGCGGTTGAGCATGCGCAGCAGCTTCCACGGGTTCGGCACGTTGAGCATTGGCGGCTTGAGCGAGGACACGCGCGTGGCCAGATAGCGGCTGGCGCTCATGCCCTCGTAGTCCTCGGGGACCCAGTACTCTTCTCTGTTGCCGACCATTTTGGCGGGCTTTTTGCTCTCTTGACGATGGACTTGTATGAGAGACAAGACAAGACAAGGCCGAGCGGGAGGAGATGTGAGAGAAGAAAAGAAAAAAAAGGGCCTTGGAGAAGGAGAAGAGGGAGAAGGAGGGGAAGAGAGTAGATATAAGAAATGCGGAGGAGTGGGCGAACGCGGAGGAGGACGAGGGGGTCGACTTAGACGCATATGCGGCCAAGTTGGGGAACCCCAGACCGATGAATGTAAAAAGTGGGATTCTCCAGGATGAGGCTTACAGTATGGGGAACCGCAAACAGACAGACTCTCCCGCGATGGCTAGTTGGGCCAGCCATCCCCAGTCCAGGCACTAGGACCTGGAAACTCTGTCTTTGTCTATTCCATCGTAGAGAGGCTGCTCGTATTGCCGCTTTGCTGACTGGGCTCGTACCTGGATTGCCGCGTCTGGACTCGTAGGAGCTGAGACCCGGCCACAGAAAATTCTATCCATGTCTGGCATTTGCCTCGATTCTCACTTCGGTGACACAAAGCTCAATGATTTTCTATTCTACTTGTATGAGTCCAGCATCCTCACTAGCTGAGATTGACCTGGCCCCAGCTTATGCCAAGCACCGCTTGTATCTCCCAACAAGACAATACGGGCGCTGTACAAGAAAAAAAAGGCGGTTTGAAAGAGCACAAGGGAGGAAAAACACCACACAGAGCATGGCTGATCTGATCCACTCTGGGGCTGGCACCAACCAAGGATGGCGGCCAGTCACGCACGCTGCCTGATGGAGGGGATCCATCATCCATCCATCCCATCGCCGGTGATTTTACATGGATGGCTCGAACCAGCGGAGCGGCAATGCTCATGGCGAGGTCCGTGTTGAGAATGGTTAATCCTCTGCACTATTGCCATTAGCACGCGGGCACGGGTAAACCTTTATCACAAAGTCATGCCTACAGTGCATGCTCTGCAATAAACTACCTAGTCTAGCTGTCAAGTGGAACATCCATCAAGCGACAGGGAAACAGGACGGCGAAGAGAAAAAGGGTGGACTCCCATTTTCGGAAAGGGTCGGCGGCCAGGCCGGAGGAAACCAGACAAGAGAGATGGATTCAGCGAATGATACTGCTTCTGTATCGATATTTCCCACTGAAAAAGATTTAGCTGCGAGGACAGGAGAAAAGAAGACGGAGGCGTTGAAGATGGGTGGCTTTTTCGTGCGGAGGATGGTGACTTGGAGACGGCAGCTAGAAAGTCCACTTGGTGACGGCAGAGAAGAATGTAGACGACTAGACATCACGACCATTGATTTGAGGCTTAAGCCAAGACGGGTTCTTGGTTTCCAAGACAAAATTACCGGCAGCCTCGCCCTTAATTGACCTCACCACAGCGCCGCTCACATCTCTTCTCTTTGTTGTGTACAGCCACTTCTATAATTGCCGAATAGCGCCAACTAGCAGAGTACAAATACTGAGGCTTCCAAACTCAATAGCCAGCAGCCGCCAGCCCTCAGGAACGAAACCCTATCCCCTTCCGTCGTAAAACGTGGCATTTTGAGCCATTTACATCACAGATGTCCAGCTCTCATCGGACGGTGGCGATATGCACACACACATGGCATGGGCGTCCTTACTCGTGCACGCATGCATGTGCGATTCCCTGGCACAACCTTAGATTCCGACCTGCTGCTCATCCTTTTTCTCTTCTCCAACAGCATTCAGCAACATGAGCCCACTTTTTCTCTTCCCCCGCCTATAAGTCAGAACCCAGCCCGTCCTCCATTAAAAAAGAGACACTAAACTTGAAAAAGATCCCCCCCCCCCCCCCCCAGACTGTTGATGCCTGCTCTAAGCGTATAAGCGGGGAAACAAGCTCGACATGTTCATTGGCCCTTCGGGGAGAGTTTCTTCTTTTTTATCCTCGCTTTGCCAAGAGCATCATGGCGCAAAGGCCGGCATTTTTGGTGCCGAGCCCAGAGTTCGTCATTCAATTGTCCAGGACCGGCCTAACGCTGTTTAGCTCTGCAGATCCCCATGTCCTGCTGAATGGAAATGCGACGAGGTCAGACCAAGTTTGGCGACGCATGCTCTGCGGTTGACAGAGTAAGCGAAAACTGCAAACGGGCATGAGTTCGCATAATAGTTTTCTAGGTAGGCATAGAGAAGACGCGCAGAAGCAAAATGTCGGTAAAAGGTGCTAGAGAAGCAGTAGGTAAAAGAAAAGAATGAATATGGGCTCCAACCCCGGTTCACTAATCCGGAGTCACAAAAATCCCACTTATTCCATCTGCGCTTTACCATAGCAAGCAGCAAGCACCGAAGTTTTCAATATTTTCTTCTTCCCAACCTTGAAATTTTTCTTCTAATCTCTAAAATTAAAAACATCAATAAGCGGTGTTACATAAGTAGCACGCCAAATGCCGCCGCCTCATAGGCTGGCACATTCGGTCAACTCGGCTATTATCTTTTAAGCGCCCCCTCCATCGTTCGCATCTCGCATAAAAGGGTGAAAAAGCTACCGCCTAATGAAAAAGAACTACTGTACCGCGAGGCAAAATAAAAAGCCACCCACAGTCGCTGACGCAAAGAAGTTTTTTTCGGAGAAGCAATAGAAGAAGCCACAACGTTTCACCGGTTCCTACAAGTGCGACGGAGAATACTGCTAGCTGGTTGAACTAATGGACGGAGGAAGACCGAAGAGTCTCCAAACTCCAAAAGATTAGCGGGTTCTCGCTAAATCTCCAGATCTGAAAGTGCAGCTCTCACTCAATGAATGCCCCATAGTTTAGCCACAGAGCTCGGAGCTCAGGGCGAACAGACCACTGCCCGTGACTCTCAATAAAAGAAAGAAGCGAAGCACAGACAAGCGCTCGCGGTTTTATGCACTGACAATATAGACTCAACAATACGAGGACCCCGTAGTTTAAAAACGAATTTTTTTTCCCAAAATATCTTCTTAATGAAGGGGTTTCATATGGTATTAGAATCTTTCGATACCTCTACCATAAGGCTGATTGACCAACCGGCTTTGCCCGCGACCCCAAAAGCCTCAATCTAGGGATCTTGCAGAAACGGGCAGAAAATGCAACATTTACCACGCGAGAAGCAAGCTAGCAGTAGTAGCAGCGGCACCCCAATATCCAGCATCAACATCGATAAATTGGGAGATGCTGATCCTACTCCGTGCATAGAAACAGTACATGTAACCATTCAGCTACAGAGTCACACCAACCATCTTTCAGCTGTCATGACACAATAGCCCGAGCAAGATCCATTGCCACCCAACTTTTCAATAGTTCTCCATGGCTCACCTCTTTCAACCAACAACATCAATCAAACCCTCCACTTCCCCCATTCCCCATTCTTCCCCCAGACTCCATGATGCCACCCCTTCTCCTCCGCAAAAACCCTCATTCCTAAAATCTCAGATCCGACTCTTTATCGTGTTCCCCATGTTCTTAAAACGTTACTCGCCGTACATTATGCCTTTGTAGTATAAACGGGGATAAGCTCCGCACGTCCAAAAATCATGCTTCTTTTACCCCAACTTTCATTTCTCATATCTGCTCCGTAATTCCCCATTAGTCTGAATGGATACCTTATACGGAGTGTCAGTAGACTAAACCGTAAATAGTCAACATAAACGCAAACGATAAAGAATCGCAAAATGAAAACAATAGAACCAGTTTTTTCTTCTTGTTCTCCAAAAATCCAAGTCTAGTAGAGAGCTCGGCCGTTTTCCGTTGAGATTCCCCTAAACTAGCCTCCCTCTAGATTCTCCACCATACAAATGACTGCCGTTTTTCCCTTTCCTTTTTTTCCCCAGCTCCATATGGCAGTTCCCCCACAAAAACATACCCCAAAATCTCATTCCCCTCCGTATCATTGTGCTGCATTTATTTCTCCAACATGACACAGGAACGAGGACTGACGAATACTGCGGAGAAAGAAAGGGGCATTCGGGACATTTCGGAGGCTATATATCAGTTTCAACTGCAATTAGAGATACTTACAAACAAAGGCGATTGATAATTACTCAATTCCCACTTGTCATCAATTCGTTTCATCACACACGATATTGTAGCTGCTGTTGTTACAGCTCCAACGTCCTTGTTTCCGAGCCATTTCCGAAGGCAATACGCCACCCGTATCACATCGAGTCATGCTCCTCGTACCATGGGAAAGTTGTAAGCTAAGCATATTCTTTTGGATATGTTTCATTACTCGTACTGCAACATTCTACTTCAGTCCGACTCGCACCAAAGCTATCAATGATTATAGAATTTACTCAAGTGGTGGTATTTATACTAGGCCTGATCCCTATCACTACAAAGCCCTCAACGCCTCTGTGCCCCCTCCGTCTTTCCTCGGGTATCGGAAAACCAGAAACCAAAAAGAGATAAAAAATGTAAAAAAAGGAAAAAAAAAAGAAAGGAGTAGTAGCATAACACGTACAATACCTCCTCCCATAATTAATGCAAAGTCTGTAATAATCCAGTCTTCCGTTTCACGTCATTAGTATGCAGCGTAACGCTGTTGCGGTGTTTGTATAAGCCTCCTCTGTCTTGCAAATCCTATCTTATGCGTTTTTGCCAAATAAAGAAAGAATAGAGAAAGTCCATAAGTTTGGCCGTCCAGTGGGTATTATGTCGCTGCACACCCAGCTAGAGTCATGAGCATCCTGGCCCCGTCTGTAATTGCCATTTGAGATGCATCATCATCATGGATGGCTGGAAGTCAAACCCCACCACCCATAAACGCAGCGAGGTCATCGAGATCCAAAAGCTGGCGCTCAAATGCTTCGCATAGCTCAGGCGCGGTCATGTCCTGGCTCGTAGCCTGTCCGTCTTGGACCGAAACCATGCCGTTGGTCATCATCTCGGGACTCGGCTGCTTAACATCGTGAACCTGCATGTTCGCCTGCGGAGCACCGCCAGCTGGTGGCGAAGCGGTGCCCGAGTTGGAGATGTTGTTGGATCCCCCGTTAATGGTCGTAACACCAGGTCGCCTAGGCAGAGAAACAGGAGGTTCGCTCTCTCCACGAGCAGAGCCAGATACTGAGCGGGGTGCAGAGCCATGCTGTTGTCCAGGAGGAGCTCCAGCGGCTGATTGCTGATCATACTCCATGGCATCTTGATTTGTATCGCCATTAGATGAAATTTCATCCTTGATAGCTGGCACCGGGGCAAGGTGAGGGTGAGAACCGTGTCTGGAAGACATCATGGTAGCAGCGGCATCGTTGTGAAGCACACGTTGCATGACAGTCAGGTGCCTAAGCCAGCTGTTCATCAGCGGCCAGTTCTCATTGCCATCGTGCATAAACCGCAAACCATCCTTGACAATGTGCGCTGCCGTCTCGACGGCGTTGGGGGGTGTCAGGCCCTTGAGAGAGAGGAAGGCGATCGTTGCACTGGCAGTGAATGCGGAGAAGAGCATGAAGATGGGCAAGCAAATTGCATGATCCTTCTCAGCGCCGGCCTCGACTGCGGCAAGGAGAGCCAGAGTGCCATGGCATGAGCTGAAGAGGCGATCCACGATCTCGTGGCAGCGAGGAGTGTGGCGGTATGTCTCCAAGTTAAAGGAGGGGGATGTAGTATCCTCCAAAAGACGTCGACGGTGGACAAAGATGATGGCACAGTGGATGAGGCAGTGAAGCATGGCAAAAGTATAGCCAGATCCCATCGTCATATGAAGGTTGATTTGGCCCGGCTTATCAACAAACTGCATCGGGAGGCTGCCCCGCAGTCTTTCAATCCTAACAATGAGGTCTGTGCAATCTTCTTCGCGGAAACTCGCAACGCCAAGCATACCCACCACATCTCGCCAAATAGTGGCAGCCATGACAATGTGGCCAAACTCGCCAATCTCGCCATTAGGTAGATGGCGGTTGGGTGACTCGTGAGCACCGTTGAGAAAGCTGAGCTGCTGCGGGAGACTCTTGACATAGACGGCGTTGCCAAAGGCAAAGTTGATGTCTGAGCAGGGTAGGGCGACGTCGGTGGTGTCTTGGATAGTCAGGGCAGGATACCGGCCGGGTGTAGAGGTGAGGATACAGTCGAGGATGTAAGTCAGCCACAGCGTGCGGCGGAAAGACTCGTCGCGCAGGAACTGGTCGGCGGTGTCAGATGTGTGATGACTGTTAAGGATCCGATACATCTGCAAGAGCCGGGTGGCTTGGCCGAGGTAGACGTAGGCGCGAACAGCATTTCGGCTGCCCCATTCGTGAATGATGACCAGGCAGAGAGCCTGGATGTCGGCGAGGTTGGGCTGGTCCAGATTGGAGTTGATTAAGGAGATGGCCTTGCCCGCAAAGGTGTCCGCCGCAGCGGTAGGAGTGCCGCCATAGCGACGGATGAGGGTTGGGGAGCTCCTACAGAAGCATCAATTAGCAATCAGATATACAAAGGCAATCCAGTTAGGAGACACAATCTCCAATATCCAATCCCGTTGCGCGTTCCTCCAGACCAGGCAGCCCATAAGACAAAGCTATTTGGCCTTGCGCACGGGGTCCGATCGGGGCCAATGATCCACCAGAGCTCGGCGAAAGCGGCGCAGGTAGCCTCGGTGATTAAGGCGGCATACCAAACCAAGCCATACCAGCGGCCAGAAGAAAAGAAAAAAAAAAAAAAAAAAAAAAAAAACAGGGAAAAAGACTAACTCACCGAGCAGCACAAGTCAACAGACCATAGACGAGACTGGATTCGAGCGAAGCATTTTTCAGCTGTTGCATAAACGTCGGCTTGTGAAAGGCCACGCAGGCCGGGAATGTCTTTGACACAACGCGCTCGCACTCGGCGACGAGTTCCGGTGTAAGCCTGGCAGTAGCTTCGAGTTAGCGAATTGCGCTCGGGTTCTAGCGGCTTGAGCGACTGCGCTGCGCTTCGGCAACGAGTGCGCATAGGGCGGCGGCAAAAAGAAAAAAAAAAAAAACAAGGGCAATAAAGTAGAGGGTAAAAAAAAAACGGGCCGCCTGGCATCCGGACAGCACCCGGACAGAAATGGGCGAGTGGAGTGGGGGAATGGATGGGAAACATGCAGATGGCAGCAGCATAGCTCGGCGCACTGCAGCAGCGCGTGCTCGAGCTAGAAAGGCGGCCGGGCCATTCGGGGACAAGAAATCGGGGGGAGGGTGGTGGCTGTACCGAGGAAAGAGGAGGGACGTGGCGCCTCTGTGCCCAAACGGGATGTAGAGGTTCAGAGGGATGCTCCCGAGACTTGCATGGCTGCAAACACACGGAGCAGTCAGACAAGCAAGGCATTAATGAAAGGGATAGAACTAGCATAAAAGACGGCGGCAAACAAACAAACAAACAAGCAGCATGCGTCCAAAAGCGAGGGAGGGTGGGCGCGAGCAAGCAAAGGAAACAAAAGCACTCACTTTTCGGCCGTCGTCTGTACGTGTCTGGCTCCGCCTGAGCCCACAACGGGCTGCCTGGCGTCAGAGGCACCGGGCCCGGACGCCGGCAAAGCGTCGCGCGCTGGGCGATGCGCTGCGGTATGGCGCGCTGGGCTCTGGCCGTGGTGATGGGCCATGCTCTCCGAAGGCAGATAGCATTCGTGCATGCCCTTTGCGCAGTTTTTGCAGGGCGCGCGCCCGTTTTCGTACACGCACTTGGTCTTGCCCTTGCGGCAGCGCACACAGGCGCCGCCGGCTCTGAGGGCAGTGGATCGAACCACGCCGGAGGACATGCTGGGCGATGCGACGGGTGTGGCAGGGAATTGGAGGGATGAGAGAAGAGAAAAGAGAAAAAAGGAAAAGGGGGGAAATGCGCGTAGTTTGTCGCAGACGCTCGTTGTTCTGCTGTGTTTGGCGGCTGGTTCTGCGTCGTGATAGTGACGGAGAGGAGAGAGAAAACGACCGGAGGTCGCGACACCGTAGGCCCGGGACGAGGGCGGTGCACGCGCAATCGATCGAGCAGTGTCGCTGGCGCTTCTGGCGAGGGGCAGAGAAACACGCAGAGCGGTGGCAGCAGAGGGAAATGCAGAGGCCGGTGTTGACGGAGGCTGATTGCGGGATGGAGCGAGGGTTTTGCAAGAGGAAGAGGTTGAGTCGGGCGACGGGTGAAGGAGGAAGAGATGGAACAGGAGACGGGCGCGAGCGTCGTTGGGGGATCCAAGGCGGGGGGTGTCGCCAGAGCGCAAAGTGTGTGTCCCGGCCACAGCGTGGGAAGCCCCACGGGCGGATCGGCTTGAGGCCTTGTCCGGCCCCACCCACAGGGAGCTGGGCAGCCGAGTTTTTCAGTGAGCCTTTAGTGGGCGCGTCCAGAAGTTGACATTTGGACCTGCGAGTACATGTTCTCTCTAACAGTTGGCTCTTTTGCTGAGACTCTTGGACTCCTCTCGGAGCAGGCAGAAATCCTTAGACACAACAGCCCATGGAAGATGATATTCACTGAGTGTTACTGAGTGGTAGCAATACGGTGCGTCAAAGGCTCGCCCCGGAATGTGGCCTCCCGTCGCTCTCCTTTCACCACCTGCTTCCCTCGCGGCGTTGGCCCCACAAACCTGACCTGCGCTGCGCTCTTTTTTTCGGAGGTGTGGGAAAAGGTAATATGAAACTGTCTCTCTGCGGCTGTCACCCGCGCAAAGTACAAAGAGTGCCGGCGCCTTCGAAGCGCCTGGGATTTAGCAGTAGAAATTCTACCTCGTACCTTTGGCATGCACCCCATCCCACTATGACGCACCCTTGGACAGGGCCGACCAGATCGGGTTTTACCAGCCGTGGACGTCTCCCGATACAGCCAGTCTACTTGGCTCTACTCCAACTAGTGCTACTCAGGTCGACCATCTCCGTATTCCGGAGCGATATTCGTCTAAACCGGCTGGTGGCAAGCAACGGCTGGTTGGCCACTTGTATTTAGCATGTATCTCGCGAGTATACGCACCTGGCTACGCGACGCTGCAGGCTGTCTCCTGAATCTTCTACTTATTAACTTGCGATATCGATGCAGTTCGGCGAGGGCTGGCAGGGCCAGGAGCTCCTGTGCCTCGGGATGGATGGCAGATGAACGTCAAGCCGTCCAGCTATTACAGGTGCCAAGTAGCAGCCTGTGGGATTTCCCCCCAAAGTCAATCAGCGAAATGGATGCGGCATCCGCTCGCATCAGCAGCGTGCGCCGCATCAAAGCCAGCGAGTGACAGGCAAGGCTTTCGCCCCCCTTTCCCACTCGTCTCGCGGCCATCCAGAGCTCTTCATTTCACAAGCGCCGGCCGCCTTCCCCTCTCCAAATCCAGGCCACGGCGGGAGCCCACTTGGATCCGGGGCGCAGCCTATCACAGAAGGCTACTGCTGAGGAAGCGGCCAATCCCTTGCTCTCTCGCAGCTACATGATGGGCTGACTGACGCGGCGCGTTGTGGCCAAGGTAGCACTCCGTACAGCCGCGCCGGCACCGAGAAAGCTCCATCGTCCGACTTACCCCAAGCGAAGTGGTCGACAGAGGCGGCTGTCTGCTGAAATTGCAACGCTAGATCTGGTGATTTTGCGACATTACACGTTCGATTGTGTACGCACGCGCTCTCCGTGCCACAGCAATAGCAGCAGCACCATTAGCATCTGTGTGCAAACACGCTCAAGAGGCATTCTTGACGTAACTGAGTATCCAGATGGTGAGCTGCCGCCGTTGGGGAAGGCACCCGGCGAGCGGCACACATCCAATGGCGCATTTTCTCAGCCTTTGGATGAAGCAGGAAGCCAGCAGCGGCGCCTTGTGGGGCCGATTTTGTCCACCATTGAGAGCCTCATCCTGCGGCTACTACCTAAGGTACCTACCGTACTCACACAATGGATGCTGTTCTATCTACGGAGCAGCTCGCCTGGTCTCATGCAAGCAACGCAATGCCTCCAGAAGCAGAGCTGTGCGCAGCCAATCTGAAAGCTCAACCCACTCTCTCTGCGGAGGTCCATGTGTGATCGGAGCACGGCCTGTGCCGGCTAGTACGGAATGTGCAGGTGGATGACTGTGGTGGCGCTGCCGACCCGGCCTCTCAGCCAGATTAAGGCGTCCGGCACGGAAACCAAGAAAATAACTTGGTTTTGTCCTGTCCCGCCTCTGGAGGCCCGTATCCGTATATTTGTACAGGTACAGCAACAGGGACGAAACAGGACCGCCAAAGATTTTACCTTCTGGCAATCTCACTGGCTGCGGAGGGCTGCGATGGAAAAGGAGGCGGCCAGTCAGAGAGCGGGCGCAGAAGGACAGAGTCGCACGGTCGGTGGGGTGGGCCCTCATTATTCAGATCATGTCCGCAGCCGGACGGATGTTGCCAGTAACTGTGAATCACCCTTGCCGCCCCTAACGAGTCCTGTAGCCAGATAGGCGCCATAGGCATCGCCAGTCCCGCAGTCATCACTGGGGAGAGCAGCCTAGAGTGCGCAGGCGACGCAGGGCTGGTCAACACCGTCCGCGTGGCTCTCAAGCCATTCTGTAGAGGCAAGAAATACCAGTGTGCAGCGCCAACAGATCTGCTCCGCGTCGATGGCATGGAGAGAGGCGCAGAGCCGCCGATCGCTCTCCTGCGTCGCATTGGTTGGCCGTAGTTGTCTGTATATAGCTGCCTACCTCGTCGGCTTTGCCCACTGCGCACTCTCTGTATCTCCGTCCGCACCAGACAACAACATGAGATATTCCGGCTCTCTGGGGTTGGCCAGGTCTGCCCCTGTCTGCCCTGCGAGCCCCAAGGCAAGGTTACATAGGTACAGTTCGAAAGTGAAATCCGAAAAATGCACCCCTACGACGCGCGCGGTGGATCTTCCGTATGCTCCGATGTTTGTCCAATTTCTAGTCCGTGTTCGAGTCCCGCCGTCGACCAACATGCATGGCGATGATTCGGTGTCTTTGATTCATGAACAAGAAGTTTCGTTCCCATAATTGTCTGGGCGCTAACGCATCCAATGACGCCGAGCACGTAGCTGTTCGTGGAGTCTCTGGTTGATGCTACTGTACTCCGTACTGCCATCGTTGCATGTTGCTGTTCCTCACCGATGGAGTCGTTCGCGCCGGCTGGCTGACCCCCCAGAGGCATGGCATGGCCGCTTGTGGTCCAGATAGCCTTGTAGGCATTATTAATTATTACTTTATCTCGTTTGTTATGGTTTTTCTCGTGACCACTCGCAGCTCCGTAGCGGATCTTGTCGTAATGGAGAGCCACTGCGAGGCTCAAATTTTACCAGCGGCGCTTGGTCTCCCCGCTACAGTTTGCGGTTAGCATCATGCAGCCTGCAAAGTCATTTAATTTCATCTCTTCATTTTGGATTGACTAGCCACTTCCCTACTCGCACTTGAGCCCAGTCGATCCTCGCACCACGTCAGATCATTCTTGAGGAGATGGCAGGGCGATCGTACCACGCCAGTGGTGGTTGAGATGCTGTTTGACATGTGCCTGACAAACGTTCCTCGTCTGATAGCCACTGCATTCTCTTTCACCATGCAGCTGAGACGCTGCATAGAGTCAACTTGGTCTCAGTCTCCTTTTTGTCCCTTCTTACATGCCAGGAATACGGAGTAAAATCGAGAAAATTGCTGCGAGCAAGAGCATGGCAGCGCGCGATTCGGGCCGCGACGTGTCGAGCCCGCCATCAGCGGCTGGCAGATCTGAGATCCAGACGTTCGCAAGCGCGTCTCCTAGGTACCTACAGTAAGCTCCGCATCTTCCGGTCCCTACCGGCGTGCTACCGTGCATGAAATGATCACCCCCTTTTTTTTTTTGCAATGGAGGTCTTGGGGTCCTGCCACTATAGCTCTGCAGAGTGGTCAACATTTGTACTGTACGACCGAAATAGAATGCACCCTCTGTCCCGACGTGCAGCAAGCCTGTTGAGCCATTTTAAGCTGCTCCGCGACTGATGCCACTCACCCCCGGGACCACGCATCGCAAAGCTCCATAGCATTCACGATGTTCTCGGAACAGCTAATACATGCCGTTGACTGTTATCTATAGCACTGTCCCTGGTGACTCTATAGCAATAACTCTGATCTCTGCTGCCTCTGCTGCCTCTGCTGTTTCTTCTGGCTCTGCTTCTGGCACGACTCGTCGGAACGGCCGATGCTCTCCTCGCTCAACGGCTAGCGGCATCAGACCAAGGCCCGAGGTGGAGACGATTTTTGGTGCTACGGGGAGAAAAGGATGTGATGAAAAATCCGAGGCGAGCCAAAAGGGCTTATTCTCGGCAGACAATGGGGACGAAATTTGGAGCTGTCCGGCTCCGGGGAAACGACAATCACGTGGTTTTTTAATTTATCCCGGCGCTCGGCACTCTCCACCTGGCAGTGAGATGATCCGTCAGGTACATAGGTACCTAGGTACCCTGGCATTTGTGTCTGCAGCCTCCTCACAACGGGCACAGGTTGCAGAACAGGCTCCAACTGGTAAGTTTAAGCTTAACCCTACGATAGATTTTTCCGAAATCGGTCAAGGTTCTTATGAGTACGCTATACAAATCATATTCGTAGGATGATAAGAGTATGTGTACTATCAAGAGGTTTAATTGTGTTGCTATTTACAGAAATGGCCATCTAACTGGGCTAGGGTGGAGCAAAACATGTACCAGGACAGATATATTTGAACATAACAAGTTGAATGATAGAATGATGTGAGTAATAATTGCATGCTGAGCTTCTAGCTATAACATTGCTAGTATCTATTGAATTTTTTTTTCTTCTTTGGGGGGAGAGGTTCTCCGCTCATATGCCTATAGTCCAACCTACTTGTAAACAATCTCAGATGGGCCCGTTTCGTAAAAGAAAAAGTCATTACCACCACCGCTGCAAAAACTGTTATTCCCAATATACATAACCTAGCCAAAACCATTCTCAACCCCTTGCATAATGGACCTGATAGGCAGAATGCCCGCCAGGCATAGAAACAGAATACTCCAGCGTAAGCTTAACCGCCTTTCCGGCATTCAAGCTCACATCCCAGCTCAGCAGGCCCTCCTTCTTGAGCTTCGCAGTAGCCTTACCCCAGCTACCATCGTCTTTACTCTGACCCTCCTTCTCGGCTGCGCCAGTAGCAACCCCATTGTTGCTGTCGACGACCAAACCCCTCGGGTACAAGAGTTCCACACGCAGCCGCTCATCTTCCGAGACGGGCACTTGATCCTGCACGAGCAAGTCGACAGCCCGGCCTCCCACGGCGCGGGTGTTGTGGAGCGTCACCGTGCGTACGTACACGGCGCTATCTTCCTTGCTGAACAGGCCGGACGATGTGCGGTGCACCTCGGGCTTGGCATAGGTGACCTTGATGGCGGGATCGATGCCGAGGCTGAGGCTGAAGGACTCTCCGGAGCTGCAGCGAGGTAGCGATGTTTTGCCCATAAAGGTGCCGTCGAGGGTGAGGCTCGCGTCGCCCTTGAGAAGAGCGACCTTGCTGCTGTTCTTCAGCTTGGCGCTGAGATACGCGACAGCATTGTACTTGGCAACAACGGTGTGGCTGAAGATGACGTTGGAGAAGGGGATGCGGGCCACGCGTTGCTTGGAGCCGTTGTACTTGGGAACGAGGGTCTTGAGGCCGGGAAGGTCATAGGTGGTTGTAAGGCCCGTCTCTTCCATGAGAGAGGCATCGTAGGTTACATCATCGCCATCATAAGCAGGCTTCTCAACTTCGGCGGCATGGACCTGTTCTGGCTGTGCTTCCACTGCTTCCTCTATGGTTGCGGAAGAGCCGAATAAACCTCCAGGTCGTCCTGCGGGTGCACGACTACCAAACGAGGAGGCTTGGGCTAGTGGTGCTGCAGGTGCGGCAGAGCCAAACAGACCTCCGACTGTCGCTGTTGTAGCTCCTACAGAACCGAACAAGCCTCCGCCTGTGGCTGCTGCGCCAGCAGTGTTGCCGAAGCCGGTACTCTGAGATCCAAAGAGAGATGAATTTCGCGGAGCTGCCGCTGGAGGGGGAGGAGGAAGCTCAGCAGCAAGCTTCACCTTGCGTGGTGTCATCCTCCTTAACGTTAGTGCGCTGTTTTGAGCGGCATTCTCAGCTTGTTGCACCTTAACCTGGTGCTTGACCCGATTCATGGCTATCATTTCTTGACTGCTCCAGGTGATTTTATCTTCATCGCGACGACCAGCGTATCCCGATGTGATGCCGATGCGCCATGGGTCAAGATTGGGAATCTTGTCTTCAAGGCCAGAAAATGCGGCCTGGGAGGTAGAGAGCGTAACCTTGCAATTCTTCCATGTTTCGCTGGTTCGGTTGGTGAGCATGGCATCGAAGAAGAGCGATGCAGATGCGTTGGTCGTCGAGAGCTGGAGGTCGTAGTTTGGCATCCAATAGGCTGATGAAGTGACGTACGAGAAGACCAGGTCGCTCTCGACAGAGCCGGGCTTCTCAACTTCATCTTGCACTTCAGTAGCTGAGACTACTGAGATGTCAACATCGCTAGTTGTGGAGCCTCGGCGTGAAGACGCAGGTGTAAAGGCCGCAACCTCCAGCGTGATGCACACGCTGTAGACGTTGAGGGGCCAAAATCTCTCTTGCTCTCTGCGAAGACGCACTCTCTCTCGTTTAGCCTCGCCCTTGATTCTGTCTTTTAGTGACTTTTTCTTTTCCTTCTCCTTCTTAGCTTTGGCTTTGGCCTTGTTCTTCTTCTCATTCTTCTTGTCTTCTTCCTTCTGTAGCTTATTAAACTTTTTTTGGGCTTTTTCAACACCCTTTGTGAGTTCAGTCACCAGTTTTCTGTTGTCAACCATGTCTTGACAGGCCTTTGCGCGCTGCTCTTTGTAGTGGTCGAGTGTAATCTGGATAAAATCGACGCCCTTGCGGTTGCCGAGTTTGCTAATGTCTTCCAAAATCCCAAGTCGTCTCTCTGCGTTGCAGACACCATCGCGGGCAATGTCTAGTTTATCATTGAGCTGAGAGAGCGCATCCCGGGCGCCTGTTAGATGGTAGGTTTCTGGTCGTGCATCGTCATCGGACGCTTCTTCGGTCTCCGATTCGGACTCAGACTCCGACTCAATCTCGGGATACACTTCGTCGAAGAGTTGGCGGTTGGGTACTTCGTCGACTTCCAAGTTTGTGACGGTGGCGGTGCCATTGCTCTCAACTCTGATTGAGTCTGGGTCTAGCGTTTGGCTGAGCCCAACAATGGTGATCTGGTTTGTGCCGTGCTATAGATTTGTTTGTATTAGGTGACGGAGATCTTAATAAAGACTGATTTAGGGATTGTGGGGCTTACCTTGAGCTTGACAGCTTTGATCTCGCGGTGCACCTGAGCTCTGGAGGGAAAGAGAGTCACCGACGAAGTGTTGATATCGTTGGCTAGATACTCGATCTTGTGGACGGAATCCTCTTCATTGAAAGGAGTTGAGATTGCCATTGTTAATTAAATTTGGTTCACGGCCAAATAGGAACCAATCTGGAGCTTTTTGATGAGCAGAGCCCTGAGATGAGCAACTTGGCAGCTACGGACGTTCAGATGAACTCGTCAACTGCAGTGCGATTGGAATAATAATAGTTACTTTCACTATATGAGTAGACTTGATGAAGAAACATCCTACTTGTAGTTGAAAGAAGGACGTCAGGTCCTTTTATCTGCCAGAAAAAAACTCGCCAAGAAATCCTACGCGGGCGATATAGAGGCAGTGTTGTGTCACTGGCAACATGAACCAATAAAGAGTGACGCAAAGTCGGCATTGGCCAATAGCAAGCTCAGAATCTCGCAGGCACCGATAGGCTGCAGCTCCAGGCAAACGCGGGGCTGAAGCCTGTGCTAAAAAGCGCTTGTTTGTTACACCATCCAGATTGCGTTATGACTCGGCTCTACCATCGCTACGTGTTCTTCTCGCTCTAAAGAAATTAGTAATGCATATATCTACTGTACTACAGCAGCCATGGCTTTTACGTGGCAGCCTCGCAGTAAGACTTCAAAAGTTGAGATGCATTTCGTTGGGTTCTGCTAAAATAGCTTGTATCCAGCGCTACGGCCGGGCGGGGCAAGTCCCGCAACGACTTAGCCTGGCATCTGGCCGAGCTGAGAACAGGGATTAGCATCTTGCTGAAGCACAGGCACCATGAAAGTTCAGAAATCATGTCGTGACCATTTTGTACTGTCTATTCTGCTGCCTGAGCCAAGGTCAAATGCCGTTCTAGAAAGTCTCATGCACCATATGAACATACAGAAAGGTACGGAGTAGGTAGATTATATTATACGGACGCTAAGGGAAAGATACGTAGACTGCCGTTTCGGGAAAGATTACGCCTACCAGTTCCAGAGCTAGGTTGCTGCTGCAACTCTCTTTCTGTAGAGACACCTGGCTGACACTACATTTACGTGCTATTTCTTTGCTTTTCCGCTTCTCTTTTCACTTTTTTTTCAATATCAATTACCCCGCAGGCCTCCCATAGCCAGGCTGTGCTACGTGCTACTACGCACCTTTGATTGCTAGGCGTCGGCTGCATTCACGCTAGTCTCTTGGTTGTTATGGCTATGCTCAAAACTAGTATTTTAAGGAAAGTTATCTAAATCACATTGGCATTTCGATCGCAAATGGAGCAGTAGAATCCATATATTATTCAGGGGTAGAACTACTATGCCTCTCTGCACGGACCATAAGGAGAGCCTTGGTAAAAGTAAAGGAGACGGCTTATAAGATGTCGGTGAAGCGCCCAATGTGGGCCACGATATAGCAATGGGTCTTAAAATCAGATATAGTATTCAATTACCCAGATCCTGTATAACAGAGAGAATGAATGTCAAATTGGAAGACTTTGTTGAAAGCTGGGTTAATCTGTGTTTAAGTAGCTACATATAAAGCATTGCAAACTACAGACGTCAACCAAATGTTGGCAGGCTGTCGATCAAAACCCCTCTCCGCCACTAAGCAGAGCTGCCTGCTCCATTCTGGGTCATACTCCGTCTATACGCATACGATGATCCTTGTGATTCCTCGCTAACTGCTTCGATAGCTTCGATGCATTGCATATCGTCGGTCCAATCTGCAGCATGAGGCCAATCCCCCACTTTTATCCGCCCTCAGCTTCGTGCTCCCAGCTGCGTCGTGGAATAGATGATGCAAACGCGCAGGTCCCTTATGTGAACCTTACCAGCCACCTCCAATTTGGCAGCGCTCCCAAGAACCACGATCAACGAGTCCCCAAATTCTCCCAAGCTGTGATAACATCGCCTCTCAATCTGTTTTCGCGTGACATAGAAGCTGCAGATATGGATCCGCATGCGCCGCCATTGAAGGAGCTGTCTCCGCAGCCGATTGATTCGCCCACCCCCAATAGAGCCTTTCCCGTCTCAACTGCGCCGCCGTCGTCCACGATACCGGCGCTGCCTCTGCGGCCGGCGATGGAGCATCAGCTGCCCGACCGATCAGTGAGCACGGATGACATCCCTCGGGCGACGTCGATTCCGCGCGGTGCCGACTTCCCCCAGGCTGGCGACTTTCCCCCAAAGCCCACGGATTACTCCAAGGCCAGCGATTATCCCAAGGCCACAGACTTCCACCCAAGACCGTATGAGTACTCGACCCAGAGACCGATGCAGCAACTCCAGTCGCCGATGCAGCAGCTCCAATCTCCGTACAATCCCATGGTTCCTCAGCTCGATATGAAGGATGTCAAGTCTAGCTGCCAGCGCAATCTGAGACACCTCATGTACCTCCAGAACCAGCGGCGCGGCTATGACTACGCATCACAAGTCGACCTAGAGTGGCAGATTCGCAGTCAAACGAGCATCTTGATAGGTGAGGTGCGGACGCTCCAGAACGAGGTCCGACGGATGGTCAAGAATGCGAAGAATCACCGATGGCGTCGATGGCTATTTGGAGGATTTCTGTAAGATTGGCTTATAATCTCTCCTTTTTGCGGAAACGATCAAAGCTGACATTCAACAGTGCGTCGTTTATCCCGATTGTGCGCAAGCTGTTTCGCCGAGGTTCGGATTCTGAATCGCTGGCTTCATCCAACAACACTGAATACGCATTTCGCAAATCGAAGGGTCTTCTCCAGCGCATCAAAGATTCCGTCCTGGGCCATCACCGTCTCGCCAGCATCGCCTTTTTTGTCTTTTCGGTCATGTATGTGTTCCAGAATGAAGTCACATTACGGGTTGCCAAGACAGTGCAGAAGCGCCTCAAGAAACTGTCCCAGCGCCTCGAGTACAGCAACCAGGAGGTCGATGAGAAGGACCTGAAAGTTCTAGAAGGCTGGAGGTGGAGAGTGCTTTTATGGTGAAAGAGTATAAAAGTTTGACGCTTTTCTATTAATGGGCATTTCTGGAATGCGCGGATGGGTTGTTTGACAAACAATCGATGATGACGAAGATATCCTACTAAAGGTGCATGATTGTAACGAAGCTTTTGCACTACTCGCAGCTCAGCTTTGAGCTTCTGTTTTGACATGTTTCATTCTTTGCGACTTCATGCTACTTACTTTACTATAACCTAATACATAATTTACATATCTTGACACCACAATTGAGACGATTAATCCAGCTGAATGCTGACCTCATCCTTTTCCATTCACGAAAATGGCTGAGAATGCTTCAAGTCGAGCTCAGCAGCGCCCTCACGCCGGAGTCAGGACAGGATCTCACGGAGAGTTAGCCAGAGGAGCCAAAGATGCCTATTTCCGCAGCTTGTATACAAAGGCTCCCGACTTCCGAGCGATGGCGCTTAATGATCCAGAATTTGCAGCTTTGTTTGTTTCCTCTCACTCCGTGGCGTTCAATCTTTTCTGGCCATGTTAATGCTAACGTGAAATTAGCATCAAAGGCCGAGGCCGTGACCTCAACTTCAGCGACCCCAAAGCCGTCATGCAGCTAACGAAGACGCTGCTCAAGGTGGATTTTGACCTTTCCATTGAATTACCTGAAGATCGACTGTGCCCTCCAGTGAGTGAGACGAGCTTCTCTAGGTTTCAATCTGTGGCAATGCCCTAACAGAGATGAGTGCAAAGGTTACGAACAGACACAATTATATCTTATGGCTCAAGGACTTGCTAGACACCACATCGTACGATGAGCCTGGACGGAAAGCAGTTGGGCTTGATATTGGCACGGGTGCGAGCTGCATATATCCGTTGCTTGGATGCGCTCAGCGCGACTGGTCATTTGTTGCAACTGGTGAGTTTGCCTGGCTCAATTCATCCCCTGGTTGCAGTGCGTGTTGTACAAACATCATAAACAGATATCGATGCGAAAAGCTTGGAATGCGCAAAGAATAACGTCAAGCTCAATGACCTCGAAAGTCGAGTTCGGGTTATCGGCCGAAACCCCGATGATGTGCTCATCCCGCTGGACGATCTGAAGATGGACTCCATCGACTTCACAATGACGAATCCTCCCTTCTACGAGTCTGTAGAATCCATGTTGGAGAGCGCAGCAGGAAAATCGCGCCCACCATTCACTGCTTGCACCGGCGCTGAGGTAGAGATGGTAACCGAAGGCGGGGAAGTTGGTTTCATCAGCCGCATCTTTGAAGAGTCGCTCGTTCTGCGCGGGCGCATTCAGTGGTATACCGCCATGGTAGGCTTTTTGTCTAGCCTTACCAAGATTGTCGATAAGCTATGGGAGCATAAAATAGACAACTATGCCATCACAGAGTTCACTCAGGGCAACAAGACGAGACGGTGGGCGATTGCGTGGAGCTTTCAGCCTTTACGGCCAGCACAGAGCGTGTCGAGGGGAACAAAGGCCGCGTTGTCGAAAAATATCTTGCCTCCCATGACGGAGACTACGGCGTTCAAGATGCCCTTGAGGGAGAATATCGGCGGCTTTGCAGAGAACTTGAGTAATGCCATTGCAGCGCTAGAGCTCATATCTTGGAATTGGAATAAAGAGAAACTCGAGGGCGTTGGCAGAGCTGTGGACAAAGTATGGAGCCGGCCATGGCGGCGTCAGAAGAAAAGAGAGGCAGAGATGCAGATGAATAAGGAGATGGACGGAGGAGGGAACACAGAGAAGCCACCATCTGAGGCACAGGTTTGCCAATTCGGCTTCAAAGTTGCCGTGAGAGTAGCAAGAGATCATGTTTCAGTCGAAGCACGGTGGTTGGAGGGACACGATGAGGTGGCCTTGGAGAGCTTCCGGGGGTTCTTAAAGACGGCGTCAGAGAAGGCAGTAGAAGACTTGAAGAAGGCGTGAAGCCAACAATAGAAGAGTATGTAGATGAGGCCAACTCATTCAGCCAAGTGATACCATTTCATTTAAGTGGCTCTTTCTATAGAAATCTTCTCATATACTCTATATATAGTTGCATGTTCACGAAGATAAAGGCTTCACGGCAGATGCTTATCAAAGCCCGCCCTCACAAGCCTCTGCCCAGCCTCCCAAACCTCCTTCGGAATCTCCTGCTCAATCTGAAACCCCCGTGCAGGATACTCTCGAATGCGAATCAAGTCTCCCACCATGATGCTTGTGACGAGTTCTTTCGAATTGCTCGCATCAGGGTACTCATCAAAGCTCAGCTGCGGACTCGAAACCGTAAACACCGTCGTCTCATCCGGCCACTGCTTCCTAAACGTTGCATACGTCCTCCTTTCCATGTATGGCTTCTGCACCAGCACTAAATTCTTGAAATCCAAACCCTTTTCCCGCAAGAGATCATGCGTAAAGCGCACATTCTCGCCCGTGTTCCTTGCACGGGGCTCCACGATGATTTTGTCCTCGGGCACGCCCATCTCGCGCGCAATGGCGGCAAAAACCACCGCCTCAGGCTCGCTGAAGAGGCCCTTTGTCAGGGCGCCCGAGTCGCCCGAGTAGATGAGATAGGGCGCCAGGCCGTCGAGATAGAGCTGGGCGGCGTGGGCGGCGATGCGCGTATCGAGGCTGCAGAGGCAGAAGATTGCGTCGGCGGGGTGGAGGGGCATGTTCATGCGGTGATAGTTATAGACGAGGGTGGCGTCCTGGTGGACTTGGTCGGTGGTTTCTACGGCCATGATGAATTTTATTTCACTTCTGGTGACGATGAAATTACACGCATCATTCGGTATGAACTGTGTAGAGAGCTGATGGAGCGCTGAGTGAAGTGAGGCCGCAGCCGGTATACGGAAGTGGGGGTCATTGAGCGGCCGGATGAGCACGCCCTGCGCTCCACGAGGAATCAGCGGAGTATCCTGAACAGGAAATGCTGCGTCTTGTCAAAAGTTAAAAGCTACTGTTCTTATCAATCGTTTTCTCTTTACAGATATCTTCTATTTCTCTTCATGTAGAACCCAGAAGTCCAATGGTGTTCATGGCTGAGCATCGCTGGTGGCGGGGCACATGTAAAGAAAGAGTTCCATGCGAATAGCTGTCAGCAATTGCACGTGCAAGTTGCTTACATGCACATGCCATTTGAACTTATTCTGAATAGAGACGTGGCAGCTGGATGAAACTTGACAATCATATTGTTACATCAGATCTCTTTCTAATCTGAGCCAATCTGTATACCTACATGCCCCGTCTGTATACTACGCTGCAAGACCTTCCGCAACAAGCAAATGACGTCATTATCATTGTGCTGCCTACGAGGCTGGAGGTGGAGTTTGGTAAGAAGCCAGTATAGACAGGCTGGAATGCTACATGGAATATAAAATTGCCTCGGGTCATTTTTCTTTGATACGAAAATAATTCTGCCTTGGCTTGGGAATGGTTGTCAGAAGCGCCAGCCTGATTTCAGAGCCTAGACTGCACTGGACTGCACAACTAGAAACACCCCTCTATGTTCAGTTCCTGTAGGTCCCACTTTTGGTACAGTCACTACATGTTCCTTACATGCATCTATCAAGGCAACTGCCTTTTGGGGTAGCAAATGGAAAAGCAACAACCTCCAATGCATGGAACTATCGGAAAAAGCAAATGCTCCTCAATCAATCTAGAGTTTTATTAGATGTCAAGAAAAAGAGATACACTAAGTATACGAAACGCATATTTCTGTTAGTAATCTTTATTGATAGGTTGGACTTTTACAATAGTCGTTAAAATGCTGTTTCCAAGCATTTAATAGCTTAAATAGCAGCCCTTTTATATAAGTTTATGGTACTTTGTGAGTCCCTTGTAGCAGTTTTTCTGGAGCCAAGACATTTTACTTATGTACTGTATGAAAATATCTGCCAGTGTGTTCTTTCAAGGCATATGTTGAATTCGCACAGCCGACACTGTAAGCTGCCGATCAAGGATTTATCCCGTAAAAAAAATATTCCTGAGACTGGAAAACTAATCCTTCAGCTCCGCCATTTCAACTAGGATATTGAGTCTCTCCGAGTCCATGGAACAAACTGACAAGGAGTGCTCCCCATACCCCCATTCCAAGGATCCCCTTCCTTCCATAGCCTGGCCCTCGATAAGGTTAGCCCACCGAATCTGACCTACCCTGTGAAATATGATCCCGGCTGCTCACCCCTGCTGTGAATGTCAGCACTCCCCTCTGAAAAATCCATGCCGAGTGGCGGCGATGTATCGATTGTTGAAACGCTTTACTCGAACAAGTGAAGGATGTGAGACTAACTAATTGGTGACTGGGTAGTTTTATTTTTTGTAACGGAGTCTTACTCTGACCACTGGCTTGACTAATAGTCTCTAATCAAGATCGTTGAACCCTGAACGGACAACGTCTGCTGACTGTTGGAGGGCAGGCTCGGCAGCCATGGAATCGATAATGAGAGCTTCAGCAGTGTTTAGTGGCTATGAGCTGCAGGCACGCGTAAGAGGCAATTGCTTGAAGTCACTGGGTATACAAGTATATCAATTCCGTATAAGCTGCCTTTTCACCCGTTGTTGTGTTAGTCAAATCATCCTCCCCTCATCCTCCCCCCATTCTCCCTCATTCTCCTTCGTCAAAACAAAATATCAGTCTTTTGTGAATACAGTGTTTTACTAGAACCCAATTTCAACATGACTTCCATTGCCCCCGTTATTGACATCTCTGGCTACCTTGCTGGTGACAAGAGCCAAATCCCCAAAATCACCTCAGAGATTGACCGTGCCTTTCGCACAACTGGCTTCTTCCAGCTTGTCGGCCATGGCATCTCCCAGTCGCAGATTGATGGCATGATCGAGAAGACTGCCGAGTTCTTTGCCCTGCCTGATGAGACTAAGAGGAAGATTCACGGCAAGATGCGAGGCTACCAGTCTCCTGAGCTTCGAGAATCGCTCTCGTCGTTAGCCAAGGAAGGATTTTTCCTTGGAAGAGATTTGCCTGGCAGGAACCGACCCATCGTGGAGGGCAACCTCTGGTTGAAAGAGGAAGACGCTCCTGGCTTTAGACAAACCATGGAAGAGTACTTTGCCGCCATGGAGAACCTGGCTGTGATCTTGCTGCGACTCATTGCGCTGGGTCTGGGACTGGAGGAGACCTACTTTGACGATTTCGCAAAGCAGCCAGAAGGTTTGCAGACCTGGCTTCCTTAGTTTCGTGACTTGAGCGCTGCTAATATTTGTCTCTAGGTGCTGTTCTATGTCGATTCCATCGATATCACCCTACTCTGCCCGAAGAGGGCGACGACGTGGTAGGCTTGGAGGCCCATGCGGACACGTCTGCTGTTACTATTCTGTACCAGGACGGCAGTAAGTAAACCATCTTGTTGCTGGAGTCTTTTGACATGTCGTGATTACTTAGCTAATAACAATTACTTGGCAGTTGGTGGACTGCAGGTCAAGAACGAAAAGACTGGCGAATTTGAGACAATTGAGCCTATCCCCGATGCGTTCGTCATCAACCTGGGCAACATGTTTGGTAAGAGTTTCGCCCTTATTGCATTTGAGACACGGCGCGTTTGCAGCAACTATCTACATGTGCTAATTACAGCTCTTGGCAGCCCGCTGGACCAACGACAATTACCTCGCCGCCGAGCACCGAGTTCTGCTGCCCACAGACAAGTTCCGCTACAGCGCCGCGTACTTCATGGCCGGCTGGCTGGATCAGGTCATTGAGTGTCTGCCACAAGTTCTCAAGGCCGGAGAGTCGCCCAAGTACGAGACGTGCACGGTAGAGCAGCTGGTGACCAACTTTAGAAAGGAGATTTACGATATCCACACGCCGGGCGCCACGGCGTATGTTACCGTGGAGGAGTCATAAGGGATGGGGTGATGATTGCTTTCCTTCATGTATCCCAGAGACATTTACCTGTTTCTTTTTTTCCTCCTCTTACTTAACTGCTATGCACTGTAGACAGCGTCAATCATTGATTACTTGTGTATTACTTGGTATCGCTATAAACGAGGAATAAGACCTTGTATGTCTCCATACTGCGTACAACCCCCGCTATCTGGGCTGCGAGCGGCGGGGGTGGGACCATAGGTTGACATCAAATTAAAATACAATTGATCCCGCTGCGTGGTATCCGTATTGACCTGTCATATCCGTGCTGCCGCTGGAGTTTCAAAGTACATGCGCTGAAGCTGAACCCGTCCACTGGGCTGGAACCTGTGCCCCGCCTATAGCCCACGCGTCCAGCCAGCCAGCCGCCCAGACCAGACCCTTTGCAGGGCTGTGCTGTTTCACCCAGTCGCTATTGATCCCTATTGAATGCATGCTCTGCGGTGCAGTCAGCACCGCCTCCACGTGTGAACCATGCGGCTTGCTGACACAGAACTTGCTCACATCAATATTGGAGGGAGAAAGTATTAGCCCGGCCGTCCCTACTGCCCTCAGCTTAGGACCCTCTGCATGCCGGCACTTCCAGTCCCTTTTCTCCTTCTCGTGCTTCATTTTATTGCTCCTCCATCTGAAGTGCCGTGTCATCAGCAAGTCGTCGAGCCTCGGCGAACCGCTGAAGTTTGCTATACCTAGTCGCGATTACTGTGGGCTGTCACTGGCTGCTGGTTAGCCACCCGCCCATCTCCTCTCCTCAGAAGCTAAAGCTCATCAGAAGCTAAAGCGAGCAATAATGGGGGCCGCCACGCAGCGCGCCTACAAAGGCCAGCCCGACATTGAGCTCGAGAGCAGGAGCAACAGCAACAGCAGCATTCGCAAGCGGTCCTTGGATCGAGATGGCGGCGCCCACGACTCGGACAGCGATGGCGAGGCGGATGGAGACGAAGACCTGCCCCTGTACGAGGGCGATCCATTGGCGTCACCCGCGGCAGTGCCCAAGGCGGCGTTGACGTCGCCGCGATACGTCGTCATCATGTGCTCGCTCTTCATCTTCATGGTGGAGCTGAGCATGTATGTCACGGATCCGGCGCTGCAGATGATCATGGAAGACGTGGCCTGCCACAACCACTTCCCGGACCACAAGATTGGCGATTTCAAGGCTGAAGACGCTCGCTGCAAAGATGCCGCCGTCCAGGGGACCTTGGCCATGTCCAGGTCGTGGATGATGTGGGCGGCCAGCTTCGTTCGTGAGTCTCGATTTCATATGATATTCAATTCTTGAGGTTACTTCGACTGACTTGCGCATAGCTCTCCTCGTGCAGATCCCCTACGGCATCGTCGCCGACAACTATGGCCGCCGCCTGGTCCTGTTCCTTGGCCTACTGGGCAACCTGCTCGGATCGTGTTGGACCATCATTGTCTGTAAGTTGCAGAGAATACATGTGCTTATGACCCTTGGATGTTGCAGTGTCTGATAATGACTCTGCAGTACTCAATCCCACGGTATTTTCCATTTGGTATCTTGTTCTAAGCGCCGTTCCAAACCTGATTGGAGGGGGCGGCTCCGTCATCATCGCCATGGTTTGGACAATTCTCACAGACGCCATTGCGCCGGAGAAAAGAACTACCCTCTTCTATCAGATGCATGCCATGATGCTCATCCTGAGCACAATCTTCCGTCCCATCGCTGGCTGGATGCTGAGCATCAACCCCTGGTTATCCATGTGGACGGGTCTGGGTTCTCTCGCTTTGAGCACCGCTCTAACCCTCCTCATCCCTGAAACTTTGCATCTTGCTCAAAGCTCCAATGGACAGCAGGCACACGGCCATGCGTCGCACTTCCCTCCGCTCGGGCCAAAGCAAGGCGTCATCCGGACGGCGTGGGAGACGGCAAGAAAGGATGCTTTGCGCGTCTGGCAATTGCTTCACAGCTCCAGGAATCTTTACCCTCTGATTCTTGGCATGGCTTTCTATACCCCCATTCACACTGGATTTGAAATGAACATGCTCCAATATGTGACGGCGAGATTTGAATGGGACTGGTCCAAGGTGAGTCTGAGTTCCCTCTAGGATTTAAGTTTGCCAGCGAGCAAAGACTCTGACCATTTCTCGTAGGCAACGTACTTTATGACCATTCCCAAGGTTACTTCGGTCATTGTGCTGCTAGTCATCTTGCCTGCCATTACCTGGATCATCAACAGACGCCTGCATCTTGATATTTTGACCAGGGATCTTTACTTTGCCCGTGGGTCCATCATCTGCATTGTAGCAGGCAACGCACTCACAGTAGTCTCGGCAACACCCTGGCTGCTAGCCATCTCTCTAATTACGCTTGGCTTCGGCAACGGCCTGTTGCCGCAAGTTCGGGCTATACTCGCCTCGCAGGTCGAGGCACACGCCCTGGCAACGGTCAACACGGCAATTGCATCCGTAGAGACAATGGTTGGTCTAATCGGCACGCCCTCGTTAGGCTGGCTGCTGAGCAAGGGAATTGCCCTTGGCGGGTTTTGGATGGGATTACCCTATTTGGCGACCACAGGCTGTGCTATTGCCAGCGCCGTTGCCATTTTCATGTTTAGGTACCTCCCACAGAGCGCCAAGTCTGATGAAGAGGCACTTTACGATGCATTGAGAACTGAGGAGGACATTTAGATATGCCTCTTACAGAGGTAAATATCAATATGTCGGCAAGTCTGAATCTACATTATAGGTATAACTACTCGGTACGCGTTGTAATCTGTGTTTAAGACATAAATGTATATTTCTACGAAAAGCATTCTATATAGTATTAAAATCACAACTCAATACCATGCACACCATTTTTCTATATTTCTTACAACGCCCACTGCTTCAACCACAGCTTCATCCACTCCGGTCCCACGGGATCCAGCGCCGCCAAAGTCTCGCTCTGGCGCTTCGTCAACTCCGTTGCCAGAGTTGGCATGACACCCTGACCATTCTCCACTCCGCCAAGAGACTCAAAGTAATCGAGCAGCTTGAGGCCAGTGTTTGCCTCTGGGTCTTCATTGCCCTCAGCTGAAGAGCGCAGCGTGCTGACCCATTCTGCCCATGGCACGATCTTATCTGATGGGATGTGCAGCGCTTCCGCGACTGTGGGGACGAGTTCCGCCCAGCGGATGGAGTGAGGGTTGGTGGCGTGGTAAACGGTAGCATGACTCTTGTACTCTGGCTTGTTGTTTGCACCGTTGACTGATTTGCCGTTTGGCAGTTCTTCTGGCTTCTGGATGATGCCTGCGAGTTCCAGGATGACATCGGCGAGGATGTCGACTGGGATCCAGGAGAGGCTATCCAAGGCTCCGAGGTCTGATGGGAGGAAACCAATGCGCTTTGAAGAAGCAATCATCTACAGGCACCCTTGTTAGCTTTCTCAACTGCTCTTTCTCTCTTCATAGTACTAAAGGAATTGTGAACATACCGTTGGAACCCATTCCTGTCTGTTCCATTCGCCGCCCACCTTCTCCACTGGTCCTGCGACCTGTCCGACGCGGCAGATTGCCGCGTTGCCCTCACCAGTGGACCTGACCTCATCCTCGATGATGAGCTCGCTGATGAGCTTTGAGGCGTTGTAGCCGTTGAGATCTGGCGAGAGGACATCACATGGGCGCTCGGGAACGGGCTTGGAGGATGAGAGGTGGCTGACACTTCCCGTGGTGGAAAGGAACAAGAATTGCGCTTTCTTAGAGCTGGCGTAGGAAAAGTCTAGAAGACGCCGCACGCCTTGAATATGGGGTTCGAAGGTTGAAAGATCCCAGTTGAAGTTGACTGGCCATTGAGAGTCTGTAAACAAGAATTTGTTTAGTTGCAAACTACAAACGCTTTTTCTTTTTCCCTTTATTTTCAAAATTTGATGAAAAGGTGCATCAAAAACTCACGAATGATATGTGTCGCCCTCTCAAGCATCTCATCATACTTGATTGGGTTCAGACCCAGATCCGGCTGCGACAGGTCGGCGTGCAGAAACTCGATTCTGGGCTCGATCCAGTCCGTGTCCAGGCCACGAGAGCCGCTGGCCTTTGTCTGAGCGGCCTCACCATCTTGGGCGCGGTTGAGGCAGTAAATCTTGCGGACGTGCCACTGGTCCAAGAGGGCGTCGAGGAGGTATGAGCCAATAGAGCCCGTGCTGCCAGTGAGGACGACGGTTGCGTATTCGCCGCCGAGGGGGTCTCTGAAATCTTCCATTGTGAGATTGTGTTTATTGTGTGAAGTTTGGTGTTTGTTTCACCGGTTGTCTTTGACAAGAAACAGTGAATTGTGTGATAAATGCAAGGAAATACTAGTAGGGCTGGGAGATGGTTGGTTCTAGGGAAGTTTGGTGGCTGAGACCTGCGTTGATGCAGACACTTTGGAAACTGATTGATCTCTAGTGAGTACCTATACTAAACTAAGAGGACCCTGCACGCATGAAATGTCGAATCAGTCCTAGATGATTACGCAAAAGTTCTTGATAGTCCAGGCTGAGCCGGCTGTGCCTGCGCCACTAGTGCCTATTATCAAGAAAAAGGGCAATGACTCCCATCAAGATATCACGCCCACAATTTTTTCCGTGTCAGACGTAAGACTCGCCTACGGGCCCCTTGTGAGAGAGTCGGTCTTATTCCTTATTCTAGAACATACATAATCACTATATAATCAGATTATAGAGTGGTTATAGTAGATACTTAGTGGCAGGGAGGTGTTTAGGATAAGGGCTTGCACGGGGCTCGACGCTGACATGTTATCTGTCTGACGTTATGCAGGAGGGCGAAATTGTTCAAAGTAGTATTGCCAAGCCAGAGGGTGTTATTTGGAGCGTCATATGCACAGTTTTTCGCTTATAGCGATCTCCATCGGGAATTTTTGGAGAGTATGTGCCGGAGCAATTGCACAGCCGAAGGTGCGTAGTAGTTTGCCAATCTAATGCCACGCGGATTGGAGCCGAGCCGCACCAACCAGCCAGCGACTTCGTGTTGTATGTACACCAGTCGCGGCATCTTGCGTCAGCCGCGTAGGATCCTGTCAAGTCACCGAAAAAGCCTTTCAAACTAGCTAATGCAGACGATGGCTTTAGTTTGGTCTGGGCAACTTCCAGGGAGGGAAAAGTGGCTGGCTGGGCGTTATGCAATAGGATCCGAGAAACAAACAGCAGTGTGAGCCCCTCGCAGCCAATAGTTGGCGTCATGTGGGAAAAAAGGATCGAGTTGCCGGCTGCGGAGACTTCGGTAAGTGGGCGGGGTTTAGAATGATCAATATTGGTAGGGCGTGGTTATCGATTACTACTATGCTGCACGGAGTATCACGTTGACGTTCTATTAATAACAGCTGTATGTATTGTTTCAATAAGATCGGAAGGGCTGACTTGAATGCGTCCAAGATTACATGGAAAGTGGATGTCTTTCGAACCGCGGGCGGGCGAATTAGCAGTTTCTTGTTTGCAACTCTGGCCCTGTGTTACCAGCCAAGCTCAAATAGGACTGAGGGGATTAAGGCTGACAGGGATTTTTACGAGAGGGGTTATAATAATCACCAGCAAAAGAATAAAAAAAAAAAAAAAAAGCTCGACAATCCCTGTTTATTAATTATAATAATACTGATAATGTCATATTGTTGAGGCAGGATTCTGAATTCTGACATGTATGTAGGGATGTAATGGATCTAAGATTATGCAGGCGTTGAAATAGTGCCAGACTATAGTCGAATAAGATTTAATGATTATTCGCAATAGCAGTCTAGTATAAGGCGGAAGTGGTGGCTGCAGGGGACCATATTCTTTAAACAGGGGATAGCAGCCGTAGCTCCGAATCAAGTTGACAACTCCACCCCCACATTAGGGCTGGCGTTGAGGTAACCTTCGGCTATGCCAGTGCTACGCTGTGGACCCCGGTTTCAGTGGCTGGCGATCGCCGTCCAGTTGGGGCTGGCGCTGCATGTAACGTCTGGAAAAGCAGCGACAGTGCACGCGGCCAGGGCTGTGGTTGTAGCTGGTTGTTTTCCGTATTTCTTCGGTTTCTGGAAGAACTTTACTCAATAATTGTCTGCTTCATCTGGTACAACTAATATTTATTTTAAGGACCTGTTGTAAATGTAGCATAGAAACGGCTGTTTAAACATGGCTTTTTCAATTCGTCTTTACTAACAGGTCTTGAAAATTCGACACAATTACTAAAAATCGCATAATAAAATATTAGCGTAGGAAGTCTATCTTGCCATAATGCTACCATATTACGTGTACTGCCGATCAATCCATTGCCAATAGTCAAACACTGCCCTCATTTCTTTGCATGCTGCAAACTCTGCCTCGTCCTTCCGAATCCAATTTTTCACGCAGCATCACTCCCCTACCAATAACTTTTATCGGTCACGTTTACATTAACGCCGCCCTCAGCTGCCAAGGGTGACGCCTCGTTTGCTGCAATAAAAACCCAATCCAGCGGTTTTAATGTCAGCACAGACAAATAAAAGGGGGGGGGGGGGGGGGGGAATAAGAAATAAGAAAAAATGGCTCGCCGATCTGACGCACGGAAGGCGTGAATCCCGCCGGTTTGGACTCGGCTCCAAGTGGGGGGTTGATAGAGTTGAGAAAGGCTGCTCCATTGCGCAAGCGAAAGAGACGGCGCTCGTGCTTGTTTCTGGCACAGGCGCCGATTGGCCAGGGCGAGCACTAGGATGCGCCGGACTTGAGGCGGTGAGCGGCTTTTACCGCCTGTGCAGGGAGGGTCTGGATCTCTGATGAGCCACCCTCGTCCACATGTTAGCCTCGTGGCAGGGACCCTTGCTTGGTTCGGCTGTCAGACGAAGTCGGATGAATAGGTACATGTAGTTGCAAGTTATAGGCATGGTTCTCTCTATACTTAAAGCAACTATTGCATAAATTAATTTATTATTTTAATTATAATTACGATTATAATAGGTCGGATAATTCCTTTTTTTTTTTTTTTTTTTTAGAAAATAGATAGAATAAAGTTATTATTGTAGCAGGTATAAGAGAACCACATTCCCTTTTGCAGAATCGTATGCATATCCGGGTACATGTAGGACCCTTGCAGGGTCAGCAAGATTTCTACCAAAGCTAACAATATGCCTACCTGAGGGTGTGTGCATATACACATATGCAATAGGCAGCATCAGCACATGCAAGTTTTTCCCTGTCGAGGAGTTGACAAAGAACCATTCCTTCATTCGCAGCTGAAACCCTCCTCGCGGCATATCAGCCGCTTGGGGGCGATTCCTGTGCCGCTGATGCTGCCTATCAGGTTTCCATGTTCCTGCACACGCCCATTGTCTAGTCTCTGTCTAGACTCTGTCTCGATTCTGCACTGCTTACGACGGAAATCCGCGGTAGGGCAGGGTCACTAGCAACTAACAGATACTTAACCTCTTTTGATGCCGCTGCAAGTTGGATTTTTTCTTTTTTTTTCTATAGCAACACCGTACACGAATAGTTAGCTTCTTCAGGCCCAAATTGTTAGTTCGTCTATCCTCCCGCTTTTTGTTTGTTTGCATCATGTCGCGCCACTCTTTTCTCATTACCGGAGCTTCATCCGGCCTTGGGCTCGAGATTGCTCTCGAGGCTCTCAAGCAGGGCCACGTGGTCGCTGCCGGAGCTCGCAACCCCAGCGAGGCGGCAAAACAGCATCCTGAGTTGCAGCAATTAGGGGGCAAATGGGTCGAACTGGATGTGACCCGTGCCGACACCAAGGAGTCGGTAGCCAGGATTGTCAAGGACGCTGGGGTTGATGTCTTGGTCAACTGTGCCGGGTACGGCATTCTCGGCAGTCTTGAAAACACAGAGTACGTTATGCTTCGTATTCCTCTGTCCATCCTTACTATTACCCTAGGCCCGTCTTACTGATCGTCTATCGCCGCTCTCTAGCGAGGACGAGTTCATTGCCCAGGTAGACACCAATGCATTTGGCACCATGCGCACTATCAAGGGAGCCTTGCCACACTTCCGCTCCCTTGCTGAAAGTGGCGGAGCCACTATTGTCAATATTGGCAGTCTCGTTACCTACGGACACTTTCCCGCGTGCTCTGCTTACGGCGCCTCCAAGGCAGCTGTCGAGGGCTTGAGCGAGACCTTGGCCCTAGAGGTTGGGCCCGCAAAGGTGCGTGTGGTCTTGATTGATCTTGGCATCTTCCGGACCCGGTTCCTGCATGCAGCCGTCAAGCCAAAGAGCGGCTTGGGCGAGGCTTATGTCGGCGGCTCCGTCGATAACACCGTCTCGTTCCTGGACGGCATTGCTGGCAAGCAGCCTGGTGACCCAGCCCTTGCTGGTAAGAGAATCGTTGAGATCATCGACGGCACTGGTTTGGCCAAGGATCTTGCTGCCCAGGGCTATGGTAAGCTCTTGAGGGTGCCTTTGGGAAGTGATGCTTTTGATGCTCTGAAGGGTAAGGAGGCTAGCTTGGCTGAGCTTCGTGCGCTAGAGACACTGGCACGAAGCACAGACTTTGCAAACTAGAATATGTATCCATCTACATAGAAGCAATCCAATACTATTGGCTCTCCATTGTAATTCATATCGCAGTACTCTATACTACCATATGCGGAACTGTGTCCTCCACCCTCCGTGTATGTTTCATGAATAATGACCCTAGCTTCTCTCTCAGAGTCACAGCTCGTGGAAACACGTTGAACATCCCACATGTTACAGTTGCATTGAGCACACACATCTCTTCGTACACCGTTCTTACCAAGTCCTCGGTTACAGACCTTCTAGTATTTAGATAAAAGCAAGATTCGCACTTGACTTGGCAGCACCACCCTTTTCAATGAAACGCTGCAGTGAAACGCTGCATAGGAACCACACATAAAGCTGATTAGTGGATATCTCCATATTTTGTTTCCAAAACATCTCAGTGTTTTGCGTTACGCCATACTATGTTAGGAGCAAATGAGAGTAACCATTCTACTATCTTGAGAAGAAAATGCAGTCATTCTCAATATATTACCATCAAACCATGTAATATGTTCAAGAACCTAGTTATAATATCGGAAAATTCGCGCTTGAGCACAAGTCCGGTATACAAGAACCTTTGTCATCAGTAAGCGGAAAAACAGATCCCGCTGGCGTCACCATCTACAGAAAAAAAAAATGCAACATTAGATAAGACTCAGTGATAAGCTACATGTATCTAAGATCTGCATCTGAGCTCAACTTTGAGCTGACAAGTTCCATGTCGTTTAAAGAAGCACTCGGAGGTCATGTGATCTCACATCCTTGATATATCCAAAAATTTTAACCTGCGTAAAATTTTCAAGTTTGCAAACTACCTAATAATGTTTCACGAGGATGGTGGATATGATCCGATAGTTTTAGAAAAAAATCAGTAAATTGAAATATAGCAATCTATGTACTCCGTGTGCCTATGCCTTGTCGCAAGCGCGTCTAGTCTAAACGACATCGCTTTTTAGTAAAAGAAAAAAGAAAACTCAAAAATATTTAGTTGCTAGCCTCCTCCTTCACCTCAGTCTTCTGCCTGAAATAGCTGGGGCGACCATCCTCCTCGACAATCTCCATGGTGGGGTCGTTCTTGTAGTAGCCCATGGGGGCGCTCTCCCACTCCCCGTCGGCCATCAGCGCGACTGAGCAGTGCCAAGGGGTTGTGAAGCCGGTCTTGGAGTTGAGGAGGGCCATGGACAGCTTGTGCTCACCAGTAGACTGGTGGATGGAGAGACGCAGGTGGTCTGGGAAGGCGTTCTTAACGGCTCCAGCAAAGGCCTGTGAAAGAAGTCTCGGTTAGTATTCACCAAAAAGGTTGTATAAAGAAAAAGTGGTAGAAGAAACGTACATATCCACGTAGCAACATCTCCTTGGCGAGGAACTTGACGCTCCTCTTGTATCCGTTGCTGGTTCGTCCAGCCTGAAGAGGGAAAATGTACTGCAAATCAGACTCGAGAAATCTGCAGTAGCCGCGGTATGTCATGAGAGTATCGGGCTTCTCTGCAATCTCGCTATCAATGTCGTGATCCTCCTTGCCATACTTGTTCAGTAGGACGCGGCGGAAGTTGGTGGCGTTGGCAACGTATTTGATCTCGTCCAGCTGGTCTGGGAGAGGGAAGTCGACGAGATCCTTGATACGGGAGAAGTCGATCTGAGTGAAGCCCTTCTGCAGGACCATGGCGCGCAGAGCCTCGCCGTAAGCCCAGGTGTGGCGATCAGGAATGCTCAAGAGATCGTTGTAGACAAGACCATCAGAGATGATGGTCAGCTTGGCACCAGGAGCATAGATCTTGCCAATGCGAACACACATGGTGTTGAGGCGCTCGACAGCAATCTCCTCTGCCTTGTCGGGCAAAACGCCCAAGACCTTGTACTGCTTGTTGGCAGACTTGAAGGGGAAGGCAGGCAGGCACATCAGGACCTGCTTCTTGGCCATGACGAACGAGTCAATGACAGAAAGGAACTTGGGGATACCAGCTCCGAGTCTGTCCATGCTGTCGTCGAATTTGTTAAGCGCATACTCAAAAATGATGGCCAAGATCTGTCTGGAGATCTCGGTGGCTTCCTGAGTAGCCTGGGCGAGCTCAGTGCTCTCCAGAGAGGTGAAGGCAGGAACTGATGTAAGAGTCTCCATTGTGAAAAGGGAAAAAAATTTGGTTATCAAAAAGGGTATCTAGGAAGGAGAAAGAAATGAAAGTGCTCGAGAAGGCTCTGGATTAGAGAGGAGTTGTTGTGAGGAGGAGTTTATGTTAGAATTTCGAGAGATTTGGAAGGAACTTTATAGACAGATGTTCACTGCTATTGATCAATGTACACAAAGTACATGTCGCCATCGCCATATAGGCAACTACCAGGGTCACGATGAAGGCTTAGACAAAGAAGCTGCCTGTCTTGAAGCTCCATCCCAAACTAGTTTCTCACAATACCAAAAAATTACTAGCATCGTGTATAGTATATCCCGTATGTTCGGTATATGTTTGATATTTATTACTCAAATTGGACTGGAATGGTTTTATTTACATGCCCAGTTACAATTATTCTACCCTGTCGATTTTGATATATTTTCTTCTTACAAGACCTCATCGCCTCTCTTAAAACCACCCTGGTGTACATGGCGTGTCTATAATATTCGTCCAGTCTTTGACTCCCGTCTTTGCGCGCGCACTAGCTGTGATTTGCGCTAGGCCCGATCCTTCGGACCGTTGCCCCATCCAAGTAACTACGCTAGACCACGCTAAGCCCTTTCACTAGCCTCACCTTTTCCGTCAGCTCAGCTTCCGCGGAAAAGAGGAGTCATTTTCTTATGGCTGTAACAGGTTATGGTGTAGCGGAGTTGCGTGCAAAGAGTCCTACTGTATGCATCAACTAGCAAAAGGAAGGAAAAATAAAACCAATAAAGAAAGAGAGACTTGCATGTGCCTCCCCCCCTCCTTTGACGAAACAATTCCTATTTCGAGACTTCCTGTTACTACTAGTATTTTTTCCCAATCTCTTGCGCCATACCTGTACTCATACATGGCGACTGCAGAACGGTTCCCTACAATCGTTCTATAACTAAATAAAGAGCATGTATAAATATAAATTTCTTACAAAGACTTTGCGCTCTTTACAAAGCCTTACTAACGGAGTACAATTTACAAGGGCAAGCGCAAGTGTGCGAATAAGCCAAGGCGCGAAGTAAGAGAAAAGTGGGACCAACAGGGGCGAGTCCGAGAGGATTTTCAGGTATATGCAAGGATTCAATAATATTACCTTATGAAATAAAGGGGGCGCAAGGGGTTTAAGAGAACTGCAAGTTTTTCAGTAGTCACATGTAATCTAGCTGGCTTTGTGCTTCCCCAAGTTATCCACAGGGAGCAGCTAGTGTAGGATCACGAGCATCAGGAAGGAAATGGTAAGAACAACTACAGCTATACGACATGTGTGGTACACAAGCCTTTGAGCTTTTGATGATTTAAATGCTGATTATACTATAGGGAATATGAAATGTTTACTCACTTGGTGTGATGATGTGAGAAAGAAAAAAAAAAGGGAACATATGAACTACTCTAGAAAAAAAATTTATAGTTTCAAAAGAAATATTATAAAATAAGAAACTATTGATAAATTTAAATATTTCTAATTGTAATAACTAATATTTTGAATAAATAAGAAACATTTAAGGGGCCGCTTTGTTACACGTGGAAGATAGCTTACAGCCCTCTCCAAGCTGGGACGACAACACGTGGTAATATCACATTAATAGATACACACCTAGGGTTGCAGCAAATATTGTACTACTGTCAGTAATATTCAACACTTATCTCCTACTGTAAGAACTACGGAACAAAAAAACTAGCCAAACGGCTACGGAACAATTGAGATTAGTATTCGTTGCCACTATTACTGCCGTTCGTGGCTGTCCATTCGCGCGCCCCATCCGCCTCTCTCTGATGTAAGACGGTGACTCCCAGGATGCTTCTAGGCTTCACAGGATCCTACAAGGCTGGCTGAGTAACCCACATCCCATATCGTGTTGTGCATGGGGGTGCTGCATCTCAAATCTCTTTGCCTAGCTCGTTCACTAGGCACAGCCATGAGACTAGAGCTGACATTGAAGTTCAAAGCTCAATTCACAGCGCACACCCCCCACAGACAGTCCTAGGATCAATTATGCTGGTCCCGCTGTTTCTGGTGACAAAAGTCCATACTTAATAGATGCATATGTTAACTTGAGATTTTGACGACGACTGTTGTTCTTCCCTTTGGATTTTTGAGATAGAGCCCATTGGACTTTGCAATTTTGTTGTTGTCAAAGACTGTCAATATGGCTCCCTCAGAAAATTACGGGAAGCGTCTCATTCCGCAGATTCTGGATAATGTAGCTGCTACTGATCCAGATCGCATTGTATACTCTATAGCAAAGTCTGCAGACATTTCTCAGGGTCTGCAGCACATCACTGCGAAGCAGTTTGCTGAAGCTGTGGACAAGACAGCTTGGTGGCTGCAGTCCAAAGTTGGCAAAAGCACAACACTCGAGGCCTTGGGTTATATCGGACCTCGTAAGTGGCAAAGTCAAACTTCACAGAGTTATGAACTGACTGTGTGTTTAGATGATATTCGACATGTTTTGTTGATGTATGCCAGCGCAAAGGCTGGGTACAAGGCAAGTTTCACTCCTCCGTCTCAAAGTTGAAAGCACATCACCGCTAACGCAAGCTTGTCAACAGCCTCTCTTTCTCTCTGCAAAGAACAGCACAGAAGGTGCCCTGGCTGTTCTCAAAGCCACAGACTGCAACATATGGGTCCAGCCCACAGAGCAGCCATTTGGTCCTCTCGTCAAAGAGTTTCTCTCCCAGCGCGCTATGAGAATCTTGCATCTTCCTGGAATCAATGAACTCCTGGATGCAGCAGGCACAGAACACTATGCCTATACAAAAACTTTTGAAGAGGCTGCGTACGACCCATTCTGTGTCCTTCACACCTCTGGCTCAACAGGCTTGCCCAAGCCCATTGCATGGACTCATGCTCTTATCGGCACTATGGACGCCGTGCGGTTGTTGCCGCCTGTTGAGGGCGATCAGGGAATGGCTCCCTGGACGAATGACTGGAAGAAGGGAGATCGAATTTACTCGTCTTTTCCCATGAGCCATGTACGTCTGAACAGAAAAGCTTCAAATCCGCGAGCAATTCACTAACCAAAGATCTTCACGTATAGGGCGCAGGTATTATTATGGATATCTTGATGCCATCACTTTTTGATTTACAGTGCATTCTGGGACCTGCTGGAGTTATTCCCAACATGAATCTTCTAGAGTCTCTAGCGGATCATGCTAAGCTTGACATCTGGAGTCTTGTCCCGTCTCTTACAGATGAGCTTGGTGAGACTCCAGACGTCTTGGCCAAGTTTGCTTCTTCGAAATTCATCTGCGCATCCGGAGGACCTGTCAGCCCGACCAGTGCCGCCAAGGTCAACAAGGTGATTCGCGTGCTGAACCTGACAGGCACAACAGAAGGTCTCTTCATCGGCAACCTTGTCGTGGATAGAGAAGACTGGTACCACTTTGCCTTCCACCCATACTCTGGCTTCGAGTTCAAGGAGATTGAACCCGGTGTTTACGAGCACTGGGTACGCCGCAATGAGCATTGGGACCTGTTCCAGGGCATATTCCACACCTTCCCTGATAAGGATGAGATCAATCTGAAGGACTTGTATGTCAAGCACCCTACGAGGCCCGACCATTGGGCCTATAAGGGAAGAAGCGATGACATTGTCGTTTTGAGCAATGGATACAAGATCTCTCCGCTGGACACGGAAGCCTTTGTCACCACGCACACCGCTATCGAGGGTGCACTCATCGTAAGTTTTTTGTACCAACTGATCTGATATGAGTAAAACCAATATCGGACCTACGACTAACCTTCTTCCAGGTCGGAACAGGAAAGAACCAGGCTGCTTTGCTCATTGAGCTGAAAGACCGCTCGGCAGCAGGCGACGAGCTATATGATAGCATCTGGGAGACTGTAAAGAAGGCAAATGCCATGTCTCTGCACAAGGACCAGCTTCACAGAGAATACATCATGTTTGCAGAAGCAGACAAGCCTTTTATCCGCACCGATAAAGGCACAATCAAGCGACGAGCAACGCTGGAACTGTACGCCGAGTACATTGACCGCTTTTACGAATCGCGGTCAGAAGAGGTGGATGCCGAAGCTTCCAACATTGAAGTTGACACCACATCTATTGAGTCCATCACAGCTGCGGTACGAGAAATCTTCGTCACGCTGTCATCAGCATTCAAGGACATCCCAGACGATGCAGACTTCTTCCACCTAGGACTGGACTCTCTTGTTGCTTACCGGGCTGTGCGCTCCGTTCAGGCGGCCATGGGCTTGAAGGATCGACTTGCTCCTCGGCATCTGTATGCTTATCCTACCATTGCCCAGTTCTCTGCCTGTTTGAAAGATCTTGCCAGCCAGACACTGGCAAATGGCGCAAATTCCAAGTCTGCTGAGAAATTGAATAAGATGAAGGAGCTGTTGAGCAAGTACAAATCGCCCCAAACGCTCAAGATGAACGCCCTTGATCATGGAATGCCCAGTCTGTACACAAAGATTGGCATGTACATTGCTCTTCGTCCCGGAACGAGCTTTGATCAAGCCTTTTCGAGACTGCAGCAGGGTCTTGCTCGTTTGATTACTCTTATGCCGGCACTCGATGCCAAGATGGTGAAAGCTTCGGAGAAAGAACCTGGCTACATTAAGGGACAGCTTAGGTTGGAGCTTCCGGAGCAACCGCTCACCAATGGCCACACCAATGGCTACACAAATGGCCACACGAACGGCCATACGAACGGCTACACAAATGGTCAAACTAATGGTCATACCAACGGTCACACCAATGGTCACACAAACGGCTACACAAATGGCCACAACAATGGTCAAACTAATGGCCATACCTCATCTCCAAGGCAGCTAAAGTACAAAGATTTGTCAAAAGTGCTTCCCTCTTTCCAAAGTCTGCGAAAGGACGGCTTCCTCCCCTCCGCATACAAGGGCCATGAAATTTTGGATGCTCCATGGTTCCCCACGTTCCCCACAGACATTATTGTTGCCCAGGCTAACTTCGTCGAGGGCGGCTGTCTTTTGACTCTGGGCACGCTGCATCCAGCAATTGATGGAGTAGGCATGGTGACTCTTCTCTTGGCGTGGGCAGAATGCTGTAGATATGTCGAGGGAGACAAGTCGGCAAACTGCAGCTGGCTGGATGCCGACAGCATGAACTACAGTCTTCCACGGGCCCTGTGGGAACAGGACCGCCGTGGCCAGCCTGCTCGAGAGATTAACCCTGCCGTATGGGACCATCTCGGTTTCGCGCCAGCTGGAGAGATGGCCGAGGGGGTGGACAATTTGTATGTCCAGAGTTTCAAGCCTGTGCCTGCTTACTCTCCGGGCCCTGGAAAGCAACCGCGCGACTTGACCAGCAGCATCTTCTCCATCCCACCTGACAGCCTGGCACAGCTCAGACAAGAGGTGACTGCCGATCCGGAGATGAAGGGCATAAACCTCACTGATAGTGATATCCTCCATGCTCTGTACTGGCGAGCCATGATCAGGGCACGACACCGCGTGGCGAAGGAGATCAATGGCCAAACCATTGGCCCCGAAGATAAGTCTGTCTTGGAGCTGACCGTAGATGGTCGGCCCTATTTCAATGCCCAGCTACCATCATCATACATGGGCAATATGCTCCTCGTCACCCGATCCTCCCTGCCTGTGGAGGAACTCTGCTCACCCAAGACGAGCATCGGCCGCATCTCGCTGCTCATCCGCGAAGCAGCCTCGCAAGTGACACCGCAAGTGGCCAACGACGCCTTTGGCCTGCTGCAGACAGTTGAAGACTACAGCGAGCTGCGATACGCATTCATGCGCCTTGACGGCCTCGACGCCATGATCACTAACATGATGCTGTTCCCGGCCAATGACGTGGCATTCGGCGGCGAATTCTTTGAGGATGGCGGAAAGGCGGATGCCGTGCGAATTGTTCACGAAGGCTTCAACTCGGGATTCCGAATGTGCGTCATTCTTCCTTATCGAAAAGATGGTGGTATTGAGTTCTTGTTTGGCACGTTCCCTGAGGAGCTGGAGAGACTGAAGGAGGATGAGGAGTTTATGAAGTATGCTCAGTACATGGGATAAGTATGGAGGGCAGTATGTATTTGAAAACAAAGGAATTAGCGTAATTGAACCGGGACACAGGATAGAAATGTGATTGCTTCGAGCTTTGTTTGTTTGCAGAATGCTTTGTGACATTAGCCGCTGTATAAATGAAATCAATATGGTCTGTTAGCCAAACTCGACAGGACCATCTCCAATCTCCCTCATTAAGCTGTCAAAAAATGCCACATCAACACTCTGATACGCCCAGTCATCAAGCGCAGAGCCAAATAAAGAATCTTCCTCCTGTTGTAAGAAGCCCTCGGGCATAGTATCTGCCAACGTGTCATTGCTGTTGTATCCTCCTGCATCAGCTAGTGTGCTTCCCCAAGTCTTTGCAGTTCCAGTGGTATTATCTGCGACATTGGCTTCGGAAACTTGTATCCAGCTTGGATTAGCTGTCTCTGCAAGCATTTCCTTGGAGATGACACCTCCTCGCGCAATCTTGATCGTGCCAAAATACGGTATGTACACACGCACGGCGCCGCTTCTCTCTTCGTCGACTGCATCAACGGTCGTCGCAACCTGTACGCTCACCTTATTTACGTTTTCTGCATGGCCACCTGCAGCCTCGGCTTCAATGAGCAGCAGCCTCCGCAACAATTCTACGCTGCGCGCTCCCAGCACATCTCCGTTTCGTTGGCTGACTTCCTCCATACTTTCGTGCACTTGTTCTATCATCGCACGGTCTCCGGGTCGTTGATGCGTTAGCCAATTCTCTGATCTTGCAGACTCGGAACTTCGACGGTGCCCGTCCAGATGTGCTATCAGCAGCGTCATGGCTGCCATCAAGGAGAACCAGTCCATTGTTCGGCACCAAAATGCTATACGATCGGCGCTGCGGAAGGTTATGAATCGTGAAAGCACTTCGCGGGAGGCAGTGACGCATGTTAGCCTAGAGTACTGGCTCTCGTATCCGTTTAGCGATGAGCGGAGCATGTAAGGGAGATGAAGCTGGTTGAGAAGAGTGTAATGAAACAATTGATGGAATAGCCGTCGCATATCCCAGAAAAGCCTCTCCGGGTCGTCCAAGACCGTGGCAAGGTTTGAGTGGAGCCACCACTTTTTGGGCAAATCTTCTGCGGCCCTTTGCAACTCCTTATCTAGTTCTTGCGTCAAAGCAAAGTCGTCGGGGCTCGGCTCGGACTGGTTGCGTTGTAGGATACGAGATGCGATAACGCAATGTTTGCGCTCAAGACGCCCCATAGGCGTGTCGCTCTCAAGGACCTCCTTGGAAGCCATACTGTGGTCGATGGAGCTTTGAGGGAGGCCGAGCATGAGACAAATGTGCCGCTCCGCAAACACGATGCGGAACCAGATGAATCTTGGCTGGACTTGTCTTTCGGAGTCCAGCAGCCTGCACGGCGCTGAGCTCCTGGAGCGATGGAAGCCCATCAGCTGCGCGATGGTCATGGCCCTCCGGATGGCGGTCAGGCCTTTGCGTAAATCTCCGCCATTTGTATGCCATAGACTCTCCATCATCACGCACTCTATTCCTTCAATGTTGCTAATGAGACTTTCGTTTGAATTCACGAGGTTGACGGCGGTGTTGAATAATCGGCTCATAATCTGGCGTGGCGGTTCTGACAATCCTTTGAGCTTCTCATGAAGATTGGGATGGAGGTGTTGTAAAAAAGTAGCAATCCTGAGCATGTAAAGGCCTATTCGGACAGGGTGGGAATTTGGTCCTGACGGCTCAAACAGGCTCTCTAATGATTGAGGACCGCTTTTATTGAGGTCATTGTAGGAAACGGTAAGCATCTGATAGAAGCGCGCAGACAAGTCGCCACGTGCTTTGGAAATTATGGCAATGTCCTTTGGCGTAGGTAATGCTTCATAGAGAGCTCGGGATAAGTCTTTGTATTTTCCTGATTGGACGGAACGACTCTTGCTATCTATCAGTTGTGGAGATCTGATACCATCCTCACAGTCAAGGATTTCGTATTGAGGAGTGTCGTCATGCTAAGAAATAAGTCAACAAATATCCCAAGATATCATCTGAAATTTGAGTACGTACATCAAAAGATTCAGGTTCATACGAACTATTAACTGGTTCCCCGAGTACAGGACTATTGACCTTGGACTTTTCATCCCCTCGCGTCGTTGTGCATCCGCAGCAAGAATCTGAGTTGTCGGACATCTTCTTGAGTAACTGCTCGACTATTGCTTCCACTCTCACAACTCGGTCTCCCATCTGAAGACTGCGGTCCAAAGGCGTTGAAATCTGCTCTGGGAACTGCTGGTCCACGCATTTGGCACCGCGTCGCTTACAGCTGACGCAGATGGTGTCCGCGGGAGAGCCAAAGATGCATTTCATCTTCCGTCGCCTGCATTCCCAGCAGCTCCTCGTGCCTTTTCGAACTTTTCTTCTCTTGGACTGGGGACCGCCATCAGTTTCATGCCCTTGGTCTGGTGGCGTACGAGAGCGCTCATCACGCTTGGTTGATGCCGCATCCATGCGAGAAGTCTATTTGATGATTGCGGCTAAAAGGTAGCCCTGAGGTTTAGATAGGCCACGCCAGCACAGAAGTAGGCAAAAGGATACGTAAAGAGAATGAGAATGTATGTATCGTACGAAAAGTAAGTGTATAGGAGAAGGTGCGTGTTTCGACCGGAATCTCGGTGGACGAGCTGAAGCCATTGACGTTGGATGGCCCCACTTATTCCATTCCTTGTGCGAGTTGGATTACACCGAGGCCAGCCTTCGTCCGTGGCATCGGAGATCCTTCTATGACAAGAGTATTATAAAAGATCAACTGTTCTCTCATCAGACTTCCAAAAAAGAAGAAGAAGTAACAAGAGATATTTTGATTATTGTCTATATCCGAGGTTTAGTGCCAATATCTTGACTCCATCTTGCAATGGCTTTCAACACTCTGCCCACTAACATGCCAGGCAAGCCTGAGCCTTTCACCTTGCATGTCCCCGACAAAGAAATATCTGAATTCCACGAGCTCTTGAAACTATCCAAAATTGCCCCTGCGACTTGGTGGAATCAGCACAATGATGGCCACTTCGGAGTGTCCCGCGAGTGGCTCATCCAGGCCAAAGAAACCTGGCTTACAGCATTCGACTGGCGCCAGCATGAGAACCGCATCAACAAGTTCCCCAACTTTAAGATCGCCATCGATGACCCAGAAGCTGGGAAAATCGATATTCATTTCTTGGCGCTGTTTTCTTCCAGAAAGGACGCCATACCATTCATCTTCCTACATGGCTTCCCGAGCTCATTCCTCGAGATTCTGCCCCTAGTGGAGCTCTTTTCTGAGAAATACACGCCTGAAACTCTTCCGTATCACATCATTGTGCCATCACTGCCCAGTTATGGACTCTCTGGTGGGCCAAGCGAGAATGTTGAAATGACACTGGACCGAGCTGCACGAATTATGCACCAGCTGATGATGGACCTTGGGTTCAGCGACGGATATGTCGCCCAGGGAGGCGATCTCGGCAGTGTACTGGCTAGGATCATGTCAGTCAAATACAGCGAGTGTAAAGCTTTCCACCGTAAGTTTTCTTTGAGGATATAAACAAGGAGAAATACAAACATCTAACAGAATGTAGTCAACATGCTTACGCTAAATACGGGAGAAACACCGCCTTCATCCGACGCTCTATCCGTCCAAGAGGCACAGGAGTTGAAACGCTCTGAGACCTGGGCTCAAACCGGCTTGGCCTTTGCACTTGAGCACGGCACTCGTCCTTCCACCGCTGGACTGGCCATTTCCACCAACCCTCTTGCTTTGCTAGCTTGGTAAGTAACTCCATCGACCAAACTTGACATCAATGTCTTTTACTAATAAAATACTAGGATTGGAGAGAAGCTCCGCGAGTGGCCTGACCAGCGAGAACCGCTGCCTCTCGACACCATCTTAGCCATGGTCAGCCTCTACTGGTTCACAGACACATTTCCTCGCAGCCTCTACCACGCGCAGGTCCTCCAAACAGTGCTAAAAGGAGATGTGCTGCCAATATCGAAAGGAAAGCCGCTTGGATATTCAATGTTTCCGCGTGATCTTGTCTTGCTTCCGGAGGCTTGGGCTCGTCAGCTCTATCCGAATTTAGTGTTCTTCAAAGGACATGACATTGTGAGTTGCTAGTCTCTCCTTTGCTTAGATGGGAATTCGCTGACTGAAATGAATAGGGTGGGCATTTCGCAAGGTTGGAGCAGCCAAAACTATTCATACAGGATATTGAGGAGTTTGCTCGACGAGTTCGTGGGCTATTCACACACGCATAAACACACGTATCCAAAGTTTACGGAAGCGTAACTCGTATAAGTCAAGGGAATTCTCATGCTCAAGTTTGGGAACTAAGTTGGAGTAATATTAAGCTTAATGGTAACTTATAAGCTTAATACTTCCACTAAGAACACATGCGATATACTCTTGTATGAAGTTATTCATTATATGTATTTTATAATATATATCGTATAAGTAAAAGATTTAACGCCCCTCATATATCATAATGCTTCTCTAACAGAAAAAAGAGAAAAGTCAAATTCCCAGACGCATGCGTCATAATATGTATATCGAAGTCGTAAAATGTAGATATTCCTCTCTTGCGTCACCATTCTTTACCACTTCTGGTGATGGTGGTGGTGGTGGCCTTCGTTGTTACCGCCATAGGCCAAGTTTTGCATCTGCTTTTCCTCCTTGTGCTTCTTGAAAGCGTGCTCAATCAGGTTCGCACCGATGGCGCCCACAGCAGCAGCTCCCACGCTGGCCAGCTTGCCACCACCGGCCTTGTGAGCGGCGAAACCAGCAGCACCGCCTCCAATCAAGGTGGCGGCGAGACCACGCTCGCCCTCGGGGCCCTCAGCGCCGGGAGGGCCGCCGCCATACTGCTGCTGGTCGTAGCCGGGCTGGCCGCCGTACTGCTGTTGTTGGCCGTATTGCTGCTGCTGGCCGTATTGCTGCTGGTGCTGGGCATATTGGGGCTGTTGGCCGTAGGGAGAGGCGCTGCGGTTGTTGTCGTACTGCTGGTGCTGGCCGTACTGCTGCTGAGGGGGGTAGCCCTGGTTGTACTGCTGCTGCTGACCGCCGTACTGAGGCTGATTCCAAATGTGTTAGTCGAGAGCCTGAACAAACTGAAAAACTAGACATCGTTGAATTTACCTGTTGAGGGTAGCCCTGTTGCTGGTTGTAGCCGCCGTACTGCTGTTGCTGGCCGTACTGCTGCTGGGGCGGGTAACCGCCGCCGCTGCCGCTGCCGGAGCTGTAGTAATCGTTGGCGGACATGTTGATGGCGGGGATGTCTAGCGGAGAAAGAGTCTTAAGTCGAGACAGAGATGTCGCTGCAAAAACCGGGATAAAATCACGCAGAGACGAGAAGATGATGGATGGATGAAAACTTGTTGAGTGGAAGAACAAAGAATAATCAGCTCGAGAGGCTCTGGGCAAGCTTATTTATTCGTTTTTTCTTACACGCGAAATATTATCGATGGGTGGGGGAAAGAGCGGACATGCACTGTTTAGCGGCTGCAACAACAAATCAGCAATGGCTGGGCCGTGCTACTGAAGTCAGCTGTAAGGTACATGCACGTCCGCTGGAGCGTGGCGCAGTCACTGCGGTCCATCACTCCCCTATTTGGGGCGAACCCTTTTTTTCTTCTCTTTGTGTCGAATGGAATCTAGAGTGACGGTGACATCAATGTCTGGCGCAGCATGATGATAGAATTTAATACTGGTCGATTTGAGTTCATCTTCCAGTCGAGGCAAACAAGCAGCATCGCCATACTTGTCGCCGCAGGCAGCAAAGACAAAGAGAGGCTGTAGTAACAGGGACACCCAGGCCGGGCCACGGCATTTCCGGCTCAGTCTGGAGCTTATGATACATAGGCTCGACTTTTAGTTTGAGCAGTCAAGTCTGCTGGACATGGAAGCGCTGGAGGGATTTGTTTGCACTGCAGGATTATTGATACTAGCCGTACATGTACATATAGAAGGATGCGCGTCTGTGCCTCCCCATACACGTATCGAAGCATTTACACGCATATAGACGCCAAGCATATAAATAGACAACGCCTGAGACAGCATCTCGGCTCATCTGTCCGAGAATCTGCAGCATCAAATTCCCCACGACTGTCCAACACATCCAGCCCCGGCAGGGCGATTCAAAACAAACGAGAGCGCCAGCAAAGCGGGGGGCGCACTTTGGAAGCCCGAAACAGCGGCGGCGGCCAAAGATTCCAGCCATCGCTCAGCCTCCGGCCAGGGGAGGGGCCAGATCGTCTGTCCGTGCGCGCGGCTGCGTTGACACCAGCCACCCGGGCCGAATCAGCCGACTCGACGCGGAGGGCGCCAAGGCTGATTCCAGACTTTCAAATGCTGTTCCTCAATACTTCTTTTGATAGTGTTAGATACTACTTCGTTTACTATTCGGTCAAACGAGTTGACACTATTCCATATTGTATGTGTGCTCTACTGAATTCTGCTAGATACAGCCCTGCCCTACCTAGCATTACATAGGTAGTGGTCAGTGTCAATATGGGCAGCGGCTCCTTCGCCCGGTTTATCCCCATCTACTAGAACAGGCAACTTCTTTCGACAGGACCGTGGAATAGCCGGTCGCTATCGTTTATTCGCTGAGTTAGAGGTTCCTAATGAGGCATAGAGCACGGAATTATATTATTAGGTATCAGATGTTAATCTTCGCCGTGGAAGTAGAAAGAGAGGCTTGGTTCTGGATACTTTTGCTTGGCTCTTACTGTGGCGGCATGTTTTGGCATCACAGCCAAGAGCCATCTCGTCACAGCCAAGAACTCTTGGCCATAGTAGCGCTCTATCCCTCTCCTTATTCTCCCTTTCAAATTCATACCATATGCCCTTGCGTAGACTTGTACATCCCTATTCAAGCCGAGCGCTAGCACCATGTAATACGTACTGCACTGACAGGCGGGCCATGGCCCGATATTTGCTATCAATTACTATTCCATCGCAGGCCAAAAAGCCTTTTCCGCAGCCAAAACCTCATGCCACTTCACTAACGCTCTACCCAGTAGCTCTTCTCTAATTGCCTCCTCCTCACCTTCTTTCTGCCGCAGCTTCATCTCACGCCGCACCGCAGAGTCGATAATTTCGCCCAGCTGATCCACAAACCGCGCAAACTCCACGGAACTCCAGTTCGGTATGAATTCCCGCCTCAAGGCCCCACCATCCTCATCCTCATCGCCCGCAGACGGAGTGGAAAGCCGGGCTGATGCGCCGGACCAGGCGTCGAGGTAGCACTTCTCCGTCGCCCAGAAGACTATTGCCGACTCGAGCCAGGGTATAGCCGCGTTGACTTTGTCGCCACCACCGGGACGGGTGCTATCAAACAAAGCCTCGAAACGATGGAGCCCTTCCAGCTTGTAGCTGAGATCTAGACTGATGCCGTATTCTACTGCGGTGCGGACAAAGAAATTTTCCTCCCGGCGAATGTTGACCAACGCATCAATCATCCAGTGAAGCAGCTTGGTGCTCTCAGAGACATCTGCCTCTTCTTCAACTGTCTCGGAGAGCTGTAGAAAGCTGAGTAAACGACCCACGCCTCGGATATACCCATGGATATAAAGTCGATCATTTGAAAGCCATTGTCCGAGATAATGCTTGGGAACGCGGCCTTCGGCAGCGCGAGTAAGGAAAGGGGATTGCGTGGCTGATTTATAGGCCAGAGGGTCGGAAGCGAGGATGGTTCGTGTGAGAGAGTAGAGAGCAGCCATAGCCCTCTTCGTTTTTTTTCCCCTCCAATATGGTGAGTTTATTGACTGTCTAGTTGGTTATGATGATAAAAGCTGCCATGAGCCAGAATTGTGGTGAGAGGTAAAAGGATTAAAACGTAAACTAAACGCGAGTCGATATCACATTACGTCACAGCCATGACGTCTAAAAATGTCTCAGTGGCCTCTTATGCAGACCACCCATCGCATTTTCCACGCTGGTTGTGATATGCTTCAAAATGTCTCTTGTTAATGGTTTTGCGCGGTCAATAACTTCCTTTCAAGACTTTCTGGGGCCGCAACCATAGACTTTGTAGCTCGCTTTTTTCAGGGTTACCTGGCGCCGACGAATTACAAGAGAGGATGGACCAGTAAGAACAAACAGTGAGTAAAAATAAGTTTTTTTCTATATTCTCGATTTATCAAGAAAACCATTCTAAAACCCAGCTTTAAGTGTTTCTTTTTCTTTGCAATTTTTATGTCCACCTTCCAATGTATATATGCTCGCTATAAATGCGATACGAAAGGAGCATCCGTATATTCATTCCCGCAATAAATCAGTCGTCTCTCGTTTTAAATCCTTAGTAAAAAAACAAAGTCTCCAAACTGTGTCATTGGGTTCGTCGACGATGTCAATCTTACTCACCATCTATGCCTTGGGCGGCGGGATAACCATGCCGTACTTTTCATACGGAAAATTCTCTAGAGAAACAAGGTACTCGGCCCAACCATCGCCCAGCTCACCAACCTGATGCAAGTCGACATCTCCAGCCTTGCCAGTTCGTCCAGCTAGTACTTCCTCCTCAAGGCCGGCGTACTCCTCCTTAAGCATAGGGTGAGGGCACCATACCACACGCATGCCAGCGCGGCGACCGGCCTCAACGCCAGGAACCGAGTCCTCAAATACGAGGCACTCCTCGGGCTTGATGGGCGCCTCTCCCTCGGGCAGCGAGTCGTTGATGGTCTGCAGGGCGAGAAGGAAGATATCCGGGAGCGGCTTTCCACGGCCAGGTTTGAGTCTGCTATCGTCGCCCACGACTCGTCGATGAGGGGGGAAGACGGAGAAGACGTCGGCAAGATGGTTCGTTTTTAGCTTGAAGTTACCCATGTGAGAGCTCGTGGCGAGAGCAATGTGCACGGTCGGAGAATCAACGCCGGGCTCCGCTGTCCGAGAGAGGCTCGTCAGCAGCTCAGGGACGCCGGGCAGAGGCTTGGTGCCGGGGAACAGCTTCTGATGGAGCTCTGCGCATTCAGCGGCATATTCTTGGGGTGAGATGGGCAGTTGGGCCCAGTCCAGGAGGATCTTGTTGGCGTCAGGACCGGGACGGCCTTGGAGCTGGGCCTTGATGGACCATGGCATGGACGGGCGAGAATACTTGTCCAGGATGAGGTTGACGCAGAGCGTGTAGATGTCCTCGGTATCGAGAAGGAGGCCGTCCATATCAAAGAGACAGGCCCTCACGGGAGGGAAGCTGGCAATGGTTTAGCTCGAAAGATTCATGGCCGAGATGTTTAAGTTTCATGAACGAAGAGGACATACTCAGTTCGGGGAGCCATTTTCACACGAAGAGTATGGAGAAGGTTTCTGTGTTTCTGAAAGGCCGGATATGAGGGACCGGCAGCTTAATTGATGAGAAAATAAATGAGAACAGCAATAGCCTTGCCCAGTAAAGGTGAGAAATCGTTAAAATTCTCGTGAACCTATCGGCTTTTCCGTTGGAGAGTTTCAAGTATCGAAAACGCTTCCAATGGCCGAAGTGGGGGCGGGGCGATTTGTGCTGGGGTTCGGTGAGTGACTCGCAGAGAAGATGCCGTATATCGGCCGCTTCCGAAGAATTGATGTTTGAAGGCTGAAAGAGTTGAAAATTGCTTCTTGATATAAATGATAATTGCATGTGCTATATCTTTGACCGCCAGAACGCCACTTTACTCTTTTTTTGAATGTTGGCAGAATTTGGTACAGAGCTGCAATAGCAATGTCTCCACTAGATTCCGCTGTGCTGACATAATCGCCTCACATGCCACATTTCCGAGCTTCGTAGCTCAGTGGATGATGCTTCATCATCATTGACACTTGATACTACATCTCACTCCGCTCGCTTATTGCCGCTGCGTAATACAAAGCGATACGCATCTCAAAACATGAGTGACAAGGAAAAGTCTTCGGACATCACGAAAGAAGCACCTCAAGAAGAAAAGCCAAATGATGAGCCGGAAGTTTTGAGATTCCCTCCAGAGGAAGAAGCAGTAAGTGTTAGCCTGCTGGAACATCACATGTCACATCTATTTTCGTTTTGTTTTACCCACCTACACTCTCTTCTTGTAAAAATGGTCCGTCTCTCATGAGTTCGCTTCTTTATCTGTCTTGTTCAAGCTTGTGGCCCGTCTCACATCAGTCAACCTCACTACATAATCAATCACTCACTTACACGAACGCCACTCATTTGAAGATCAAATTCTCTTAATTTTTTGCAATACTTTAAAGATACTCATCCCACGCTTCTTATCCTAGGCCCTCCTCAAGGAATCCGCCGCCATAAAGGCCGATGCCAACTCTCTCTTCGCCTCCAAAGACTACCACAACGCCCTCTCCAGATACGACGACGCCATCGCCTCGTGCCCCAACTACCTTCACTACGAACGTGCAGTGATACAGAGCAACATTTCTGCGTGCCATTTGCAGATCGAACAATGGACAGAAGCAATAAAGGCCGCAACAGATGCCATTGACAGCTTGACAAAAGTCGAGAACGAGGAGCAACTTGTGCCAAAAGACGAACTTAAGGACACCAAACCAGATAGTAAAGATGAAAAGACGAATGACAACAACGACGGAGAAGATGATGTCGAAGAAGAAATCATCAGCTCCGGGGCAGAGCGAGCTGCACCTATGCCTCCCCCTGAACCAACGCCCCAGCAGGCAGCAGTAGAGACCCGCAAAGCCGACATTCTGCGTATCCGCACAAAAGCCTTACTCCGACGTGCACGCGCTCGTTCTGAAGCCGGTGGCTGGTCCAACCTCGCCGGCGCTGAAGATGACTATCGCGCTCTCTCTCAAATGCCTGGGCTGACGCCTGCGGACCAGCGTACCGTCCGGTCACAGCTCAAGGCCTTGCCGCCGCGAACAAAGGCTGCTCAGGAGGCTGAGATGTCGGAAATGTGGGGGAAACTGCGCGGCCTCGGTGATAGCCTTCTCAAGCCTTTCGGCCTGAGCACCAATAATTTCCAAATGGTCAAGGATGAAAAGACTGGAGGATATAGTATGAATTTCTCACAAGGCGGGCCATCATCATGACAAGAAAAGATAACCACCTATCAATTGAATTGACCAGCAAGCGTGAGCGCCATTGAGAATCTTCATTGATTTGAGGAATAGAACTGTTGCCCGTAATGGTTGCTATCCCGCCAGGTACTATAGCCATATCGCTGGGTTTGGTCAAATGGGGCCACTGAAGGACCAGGCTGCTGCAGATTATTCGTTCGCGGTATGGACATTGGGGTATACGGACCGCTTACTGGCGGCGATGATTGCTGAGGCGAAACAACGGATGAGATATCCGATGTGTGCATAGGAGTAGGGCCCATCTGAGCATCTGGCTCATGCCATTCATTATATCTCAGCGGCAGGGCCGGTCCTGTAGTCTCCCACCCCCAGGCGGCCTTAAGATGCTCCTCGGCACCTGGCCTCGAATATACCATCTGACTATGCATCCTCTGTAAAATCTCCAAGACTTCTATCTGCTCCTTGTGATCCGTTAAAATGACTGACGCAAGCAAGAACGCCTGTGTATACATCGGCCCGAGATACCGGTCTTCTGTATGCGCGACAATCCCACATACCTCACGGGCATGGTGTAGTTGCAGCCAGCTTATTTCGTCCGATACCATTGTTTGCTCCATGGGATGTGTCTGAGTCAGTATGCTTTGTGCAGTGTGATATAAGAGACGACAGAATATTGCTTCTTGTTTGGGTGCCCATGCTTTCGGAAACACAGAATCGCTTTCTATTTGGTTGGGCTGCATATATCCCAATGGGCGCAAGTTCCTTGGGCATGCGTCGCTCCACTCAACACAGAGCTGCTTCAGCTGCTTCCATTCCGGGATATAGTTTTCCAGAGTCCTGTTCTCCCTCGGATCCATCTCGGTGAATGATAGCACATGCAGTCTGTAAATTGCCACCTTGGCCAGTATAAACAGCATTTTCTGCGCCCATAACTCCTCGTCTCCTTGAGCCATGACCTCGTTTCCATCGCTGGGAAAGCCCAATTCCATATTCCATCCCCCGAAAGACAAATTACAACCTGTTTCTAGGCTCCCCATGACTTCCAAGTAGGCGTTTAGCCAGAAACATGCCGATCCGACGCCGTCGCTCTCCGCAGTCCACCGGCTTTCGCCAATGATTGAGTCGAGCACCGTAAGACTATGGCCGCCAGTCTCCGGCCTCTCTCTAAACATGATGTTATAGAGTTTTAAAATAGTTGCTGCAATTGAACATTCTTCGATGTTACGCTCTGGATTCTCGCGATAGCGGAAGAGCTGCATATTTGCTGTGCTGTAGTAGGCTGTGGCTCTGCTACGCAAATCTGGCTGGCGATGTGATAGACGTCTAACTCCACAAGCCAGCAGAGAGTAAAGCAGCAGGGGAGAATCCAGCGCTCGGTATGGCAGGCACTCTCCAAAATGCCTTCCCTTATTGAATGAATCCATCCAAATAGCAATCTCGTGGACGTAAATTTGCATATACTCCACGTGCTCAGGCGAGTCGAGAAACTCTCGCTCAAAAGCAGAAGGGCCTGTAGCATCTGCATTGGTAGCACTGTCGTCTTCGATACTTACACTGATATTTGACCGATCTTCAACTTCAGACAGGCTCATTGGGCCTGAGTCGACTGTAGCTCCTTTGCGCCACTCAGTGGCTTGGAGGATCAAGCTATCACTATATATGCTCCTCGCCTTATTCGAGCTCTCGGGTGATATGTAGATGTGCCAGACATGTCCCTGAAGGATAGAACTAGAGGATCCATGGTCTGAGATTGGTGTTTGCGTTCGACCCACCGCGCTGCACTCTATATACCGGCTACTTTCAGCGTCTGCATATCCGGTTAACCCGTTCTGATATTCCGAGGCGATTTGGCGAGACTCGTCTCTGATCGTAACTATATCTAATAGCAACATATCAGCGTTGGATTCTACCCTCATACATTAAGGCACCTATCCATACTATTATGGAGAACCACCGGAATAAAATTAGACGATTCGTGGATCGTCGTATTTATGAAGTTTAATCTGATTCCGCGCAGACATGTCCGTCTCCCCCGTTGGCAGTTTTGGCAGGACGGGGTCGATTCATCGCATTTGAGGTGCCGGTCTCTGCATGTCAGGCAGCCGGTGCGCACCCTTTGTGACTTTCTAGAGTGCTTGGAGCTCTTTAGCGACTCTTGGTACGGTTTGATCATTGTTACTAAATGTATTATATCGGTAAATATCGGGGTCTTCCGCATGCATGCTCAATCTCGTGAGCCAAGGCAAATCATTGGCCATCAAATCGACACCGAAATGCTAAATACAACTGAGAAATGTGGTTTATTGGCTTATTTGTCTTTGATGGCCTATCGATAGAACAAGGTTCGGATTATCTTGGAAGCAATAATCGCCATGCCTGCTGCTTATTTCGGATTCAGGTATATCGGTAGCAGAGATACGAATGAAGGATACTTCTATTTGAAGGGTACGTTACTTTTCTCTCAGTTTTCGGGAACCGAGCTACAATGGTGACAAGTATGTATCTCGCTTTGAGCTTGCTGTTTGCTATATAGAGAGTGCTCGTATAGTGCCATTCAAACGGTAGATTCGAATAGGCAGTTGATAACGTGAGAAGTAGTCATGTTCAGAAGTAAGGATGCGGTGAGTAAATGATGGGGAAATATTGATTAGAGTTGCGAAATACCAATACTACCGTATCCAGTTACCTACTAGGTAGATAACAGTACATGTAGTGCCTAAGGTACCTATAACGGTGATACAAGTATTTCGGTACCTGTTCTGCTCATACGATATAGAACGAGTGTAATCAGCTGGCAGCCATACATATGTCCCAGAGGCTTGTAATACTGAGCACAGATGGGGTTTGCCTCCTAAATTACAGGAGCCCTGAGCAACCTAGGTCCATATACGTCGACTTCAGCTCATCTTCTCTGAAGGCCCTGCCGCTTACATGTATCGTGTCAATAAAGCGAAGCTTAGCTCCTAAGGAAGCCGGGCCTTGCCCCTGATAGTCTCGAGTGATGTGGCAAATTGGTGTGGGATACCCATGGAGCCCCAGCAAGGCTCCAGCTTAGCATGTCAGGCACATAAGATTGGTCTACATAGCGCTACAGGCTGAGAGAGCCTGACCAGCATTACAAACATGGCCTAGCCTCTTCCTTTCCATGGAGCATCAGCCCAGTGGCTCAAACTATGCATATTGTGGCAATAAATATTGTAGTAGTGGAGGCTTGACAAATGCTTCAGTTGCTCCCGCGGAGAAGAGCCCTCAACTGCGGTGCTATTAAGATTGCCGAAACGATCCATGGGCTCATAGAATGCGCCGAAAAGCAACAATAAAAGGCTTATCACACATCCTACGGCTTCTTCCGAAACACCACAAAGGTTTAGATAGCACGATATCTGTTGCTGGTCCGCTCCCACACCCGTTAAGCTCCTTGTTAGTGTCCGACTTTATTCGGGCCAATGTTTGTAATATATCAAATAGAGGTATTGAGAGGTGGGAATGGAATGCGTCATCTACTAGTAGTTAGAACCAAGCGCACATCTTGTACGCATGGATTATGACCACTAAACAGGCCTGCTGAAACCGCGTGGCGTTGGCTGACTTCCAAAGAGTCAACCATCAGCAAATGAGGTGTTCAGAACCAACAAGCGTGAACGCAAGGGAGTTCCTCCTAAAAGGGATAAGTGGTGTCCATGTGAAGGCCTGGAAGCAAGGAGAGAACTCAGGTAGCCCAGGGTCACCTTAAGGCCAATCCGGTAGCACGAAAACCGATAATCAGCCCAAACTCGCATGCATGTCTCAGGTGAAACACGCAGTAATACAGCAACATTATGCAACACTTCATGACAGTGCTGCCTCGTTATATAGAGATAATCGCTTGTTGTGACCAAAGAAAGGAAAGGTGCTTCACCGAGGTAGTAGAAGCTTGAGACTTTGATGGTGGCACGGCGTAAGAGCAGGCGGAAATTGCCTGCCACAAGCTTATGACGATGTCAAATTATGACACGTGTCGAGCAAGTCTCATTTCCCCACGTGTTGTAGCATCTCGGCTATCGTCTCTCTTATTTCAATTTCAGTGATTGGAAAGGGCACGTCGGGTTATGTCATGCGGAAGAAGCTATTGGAGAAGTTGCCGTGCCAAAGAGCTTGCTGCATCAAGGGACGGGAATGCACGTGACTAGTAGTAGTCTCCATACACCTTGGACGTTCATTGCTAGGTACGCATCATCTTCTGACACTCTATCAAACTTCCAGCAGGACAATCTCTTTTCCTTCCAATGATGTATCCCACCTTGCTTGAATAGCAATGTCTCAGCTGACAAGTGCTGGCTGAAAGGCGGGGAAAAAAAATGGCTGAATCAACGCCATCGCCAAAAGCGATATTACGAGGGCACAAGGCCCAGGTACACGCCGCCACGTTCGTGAGACAAAATGAGCGCCTTGCGACTGGCGACGCGGAGGGCTGGGTCGTGCTCTGGGACCTCACCATTATGCGGCCGCGAGCTGTTTGGAGAGCCCATGAAAATGCAATTCTCGGCATAAGAGGGTGGGGCAACGACAAAATTATCACGTATGTTCTCATTTAGCAGTGCAGCATGAGGTGGAAAGTTGTTACTGACCAAAGACCCAAGCCATGGCCGTGATCACAAGCTGATTGTGTGGAGGATCAAAGAGGAGGACGAGGAGCGTCTCAGCGTCTCATTACCGCTGGAGGACACCCCCACACCACGCCCACAGCCCTGGGTCCTTCATTTGTTGGAGGTGAACACAATGAACTTTTGCTCATTTACTGCTTGTCTCGGTGACCCTAAGCAGGGAAATTCTATTGAAGCCAGCTCGTCAGAAGCAGAAGTCGTTCTCGCTGTGCCCAATACCCTCGCCTCTGAGGCCGTAAGTAGCCGTACCATTAGCAATGATGAAGATGGCGAGCCTGGCCGTACTCAGCTGACGGTTCTCAGATCGATATCTACACACTACCAAGCCAGAGCAGGATTCACACTATTAAACCCGGCCAACAGAATGGCATGGCCATGAGCCTGTCATTATTACAGCACAATGAGAAATTGACATTGGCTGCAGCGTTTGAAAACGGATTTGTCTCTGTGCATCGTCTAGAAGCTGATGGGTCTTGGACGATGACATACCGATGCCAAGCCCATACGCAGCCTGTTTTATCTATAGACATTCATCCCAATCGGGAATGTCTTTTTACTTCAGCGGCAGATGCCCTGATAGCGAAGCATCCGATTCCGGTTTCTCGGCAAGAGGTAGACATTGAGTTCGAGCCTGGTCAGAGGGTAGTGGAGGTAGTTGACACTCCATCTGCCTCTTCAGCTACGGGGGCGGGCCGCAATACCCTGAAGGAATGGAAGCACGCACTCAAAGTCGTTAACACAAAGCATTCTGGCCAGCAAAATCTCAAAGTCAGGTCCGACGGGAAAATATTTGCCACTGCTGGGTGGGATTCGAAGATTAGGGTTTACTCGACCAAAACATTAAAGGAGCTCGCGGTGTTGAGCTGGCACAAAGTCGGGGCTTATGCCGTGGCCTTTTCTGCTATTGAGGATTCAACTGCTCCCGCAAGCACTAAAGTTTCATTATCTGGGCAGTTGGAAGAGAATACCGCCAAGGAATTCGATGGCGCAACACTTTACAAGGCTGAGGCTGAGGCTGAGGCTGAGGCCGAGCCGCAGGAAAAACAGAGCTTGGCAAGAGGAATGGGAATGAGCGTCAAAGATCGCAGACTCAAATTTGCAAAGACGGCACACTGGATTGCGGCAGGGGCAAAAGATGGAAAAGTAAGCCTCTGGGACATATATTAAAACTCGCTATTTACACCAATATTCATGTCGTTACATCATTATCATTCCCATCGGTCAGTTCGTATCATCATCGCTCGCAAGCATCGAGCATACCAAGAGAAAAAGCCTACCAGTCCGTCTGCTCGCACCAATTTTCTGCACTGGCTGGTATAACTCGGATCAACTCTCTCGCGCAACCCCATCTTCACTGCTTTTTTGCAAGTTCAGCCCATATCCTTGACATCCACGCTGAGACCAACGCATCTCTCTCGCCAGTACTCATCATAGCACTGATTACTAATGTCTTCAGATCGCTCATGTCTACCTCTCGTGCTACCAGCTGGCCTTCTGCATCGCTCCACTCATATCGAACAGCTTTGTCTCTGGCGGGAACAGCTGAATAGAGAACATTTCGGCGTACCAACTGATGATCAAGCGAGTGTGTTGCGCGGCGAATGCGATAGCCCCTGGCAGACGACAGTTTCCTTGGCCGAAAGCTCTCCAGCCCAAAAGTACAGAGACTCCGCCGCGACGTAGGCTCTGCATGATACGGGAATGTCGGGCAGGTGACTCGTACAGGATGCTTCAAATCATAAATGTGTCTCCTCCGCGCCGCAATCTGGGCCTCGCCTTCTCGCCGTTTCACCGAATAGTCCAGCCTCTCTATGCGCACATTGCGGTCTGTGTCTTTGAGAAAGCCCACGGAGTGAGAGAGCTCGTATAGTGGCGGCGCTGGGGGACCAGCGGAGTGAATGAAGCGACCAGCTACATAGAGAGTTGTCGGTGAGAGGTATTCCTCCTGCTCGCTGGGCGTGGGGCTGCTGACAAAGTTGCTGCAGTAGTATGAAGGGGGGTCTTCCATGGGTGCGTATGTTGTTTTAATGGCGATGAAGACAAATTTCAGTTCTTGGTGGAAGAAAGCTGGTATACGTATGGCGGACGGCGCAACGCAAGGCCCGACTTATATGAGATTTGAGGACACGATGCTGTCGGTGGCTACAGTGTACGCGGAGGAAAGGATCGTGGCCGAACGGTGTGAATTTGCCTTTGAACGTTGCGATTACAACGTGTGACGTGAGACTGGCGCTCCCCTGGCTTCTTATTCGCAGCCACGGTCTTCACAGGTCCGAGCCACATGATATATCCAATGAATATGGACATGCTCTGTCCCTATCAGCACTTTAAATGCTAAACCATGTAACCCAAATTGGCTTTGGCGATGCAAAACTACAGCGTGGAATGACATCAACATTCATGCTAGCTGCTAGCCCTGGCCTGGACCCATCCCGCACACGGGATTTATATGGAGATGGGCTAAAAGCTGCTGTCACCGAATGGCGGATCCGCTAATACTAAATGGCTCTCTCGAACTCTACCACACACACATTCGGACAGATGTTCCAGCGTGGAAACCGATGGCCCGATTTAACGATCTGCATGCGTTTGGCCATCTGAGATGACGCCCTCTCGGCAGTTTATATACCCAATACGCTGCACAGGCCAGCCAGAATCAAGGAACGTCTGGTGGATATATGCATCATAACTGTTATTTTTAGATGAAACACGTTTCTCTCTCGTGGCTACATCATACCGCAAAATGGTCGTGGTTGCGCTCATTGACATGGGAAGCTAAGTGTGCAGGTTCAAGATGGAGATTGCGATTCTTGGGTAGCATCCAGCTCCTCGATCCAGAAGAGACACTTAACTAGTACTAAAGCATGAGCATATTCCAGTAGCGTGCAGTGAACATGCGACCTTGGAGCGTCAAACTTCCTAGTTGCGTCTCTAGGCTCTTGGCAGCGTGGCTGTGATCTTGGGGGCGGGAAAGAAAATTGTGGACGACGGTTGACAATCGCTTCTGATGAATACCACGTAGGGTGCCATGGATGAAATCGACAGCCACTGATGGTCGAGTCTGTAGGTATTGAATCAAAACTACGATGAGGGCAGTAGTATTGGATATGACGTGCTAATCGTAGCGGCTTGGCCCACAAGTCAGGAGGAGACATGGATACACTCGAAAGTCGTTGCATTTGTAAGGGATGGTTCTTCGTTGACGTGGGTGCCGCTATGTATGACCTCGCAAAGCTCGACTTTACTGTTGGGGTAATTTGCCTTGCTGAACTCAATATACGATTCATTTATACATTCATTTAATACTAGTATATCGAAGGAAATGCAAATCTAAATACCTGGAAAGCTACCGGGTAGGCTGTGTCATCCGCGATGTCAGAGTGTCGCGTCTGTATGAGGCCCCCACAGTTAAAGTCGAGTTTGTGAGGTCGAACTCCAAGGGAATCGCGTGTAATCAATTATTCCGGCGATAGTGTACATGCGTCCTAGAAGAAGATGCATCAAAGTTCACAAGTAAAATCGACTTTTCGAGAGGCCCATAGCAATCTACTTTGCGAGGTCAAACTACTGCTACATCTTAAAGATCATGTTGCTTTTTAAACGCTTTTATCATATACATTTACAAAGTATACAATTGCTCACTGAGATTCACATTCAAAGTCGAGTTTACGCGAGGCCCATAGGCAAAGCCAAGTCTGCAAAGTGAAATCCCAATCTGGTGAAATCCGTTTATTCTCCTAAGAATCCTAAACAAGATACCCCATCCCTTACCTAAAGTCGGGTTTTGCGAGATGATGCGGTAGTCTAGATCTATGTATCATAGCCAGACTCCCCATGAATATTAACTACTAGTACACAAGTAGCCCCTTATTCGAAATCTGTAGGAGGAAAACTATCGGCAATTTTTCAAATTAATACTATTCGTAATAATCTGCGCGTGATTCACTGTTTATTGGTAGCCATAGGAGCTGAAATGCAAGGGTGCCCCTCTCATCTTCAACACATGGACCAGAATCTGACAGAGAGGCGGCTGCTGCCCCGTAGTAGAGTGCCTTTTTGCTGCCTACTACATGTACATATGTAACCACTCCCATAACCCGCTGGATAAGGGATGGTCGGATTGATGCACTGGTTGATAGGGCGCATGTTGCAGAAATGCATCCCCCTCTTTTTTTTTTTTTTTTTTTTTTTTTTTTTTTTTTTTCTCAATAAGATGCGACGCGGCGACTACTACAACATGTTAGTTAAGCCCGTAGAGTCTATATGTAATTGGTTGGACTAATGCACTGGTTGGTAAGCTGCATGTTAGTAGGCTACATGTTACAGAAATGCATCCTATGCTCCTTAATGTTATACAACCCTTTTCCCATGAGATGCGACGCGGCGGCTACTAAAACATGGTTGAGCGCTTCGAGCCTCAGGTACGTATAGTTAGTCGCTTGAATGAACGCTAGGTAGAGCGCTTGTCTGATGCTCACGGAATCCCTCAACTCTTGGCATACATTGGGCACTGTTGAGGGATGCGCCAAGTTTGCAGCATGTAGAGAATTAGAAGGCAAGTTGACAAAAATATCTTCTGAATTGCTCAGAAATTAACGCGCTGCATATTCTTGCAGAGCATGTGGGCGAATATTGTTAGTGAGATGAGCTGGCGGCCCCTCCAGTCTTCAGCCGCATTCAACTCGTTTTAGACAGCCCGATCCAATGAATTTAGGGCAAGCTTGCCATGCATGCATGATTGCAACCACCAGACACTATCCCTTATCCACTGCCTCAGCGAAGCAATGAGGCAAACCAACAAGACAGCAATCCTTAAGTTTCAGCCTTGAGTTCCGTGGTGGAAGCCTAAATGGCATCCGGCCCCTACATATACTTCCTTTCCTCCAATTCTCCTCTCCATCAACGAAGGCATACCCCTACATAGATTCCAATCGGAGTGTATACAGCATTCTCCCTTCACCTGACTTTAATCTTTCAAAGTCCTCATTTGCGTAATGGCACTACCACGATGGCCAAGTCATGTCATCATTCTCTGCCTGATCTCTCTTGTTCAAGCCTACACGGTATTCGAAACAAACTGTTCTGCCCCTGTCACTCTGTCGAACTACGTATCATCTCCCAACTCTCGTGGGACTCTCGACATACTCTGGAGCTCCCTCTTCACGATATTTGCTTGCACTTGGAGCGTCCAACATCCTAATCTTCCCGAACAACGAGAAGTCGACGATCATGATTTAAAGCCACAGGGACTGCGCAAACAGATACATGCTCAATGGAGAAAAGCCAAGTGGGGGTTGAAAGGTTTCTACAGGAGCACACTACGACTGCTGTCGACGATTATTGCTCCTGAGCTGATAATCGCTGCGGCGTGTAACGAACTGATGGCAGCACGGAACGTTCGTAAGCGGATGAAGAAATTAGACTTGGAAAAAGAAGAAACTTGGAGCTTAACCCACAGCTACTATGCAAACATGGGAGGTTTTGTCGCACGTAACCCTTTGGCAGATAAAACCATTTATCATGATCCATATCATCTTACTGGCGAGGATATACTCGAGCTTCGAGCGCAAGAACATATTACAAGATTGCCTGACATGTCAGAGGCAGAAATCAAAGACAAATCGAAAAGCGATATGCTTGGCAAGTTGATTGCAACCGGCCAGATTACATGGTCGACAATTCAAATCATCGCACGGGCTGTGAGAAAGCTCCCTGTTTCGCCTCTCGAGGCGGCTGTTGTTGCCTTTGCTGTTTGCGCAATCTTCATATACGTCCTCTACTGGGAAAAGCCACAGCGAGTCGACGTCACTCGAACTATCCAGCTAAATACCAACAATCAGCTATATAATAAAGCCATGCTAGACGACAATCCTCGATTTACCAAGGAAGTGTTTCATACCGTACTAAAGCTATTTGGGTTCTCTGTTAAGAAACCCCTATTACGTGGTGCGCCGATTAGCCTGGATGGCGGGATGGCCCAACCTCAGTTCAGCAACATGGAAGGCATGATTATTCTAACTGCTGTACCTGCCAGTGCGGCGCTGTTCGGTGGAATTCATGCTATTGCGTGGAACTTTCCCTTCCCATCAAACATTGAGCTGGTCCTCTGGAGATGTGCGACCATCTACACGGCTACAGCTCCATATGTTAGCATGCTAGTCCTCATCATTGCCCGCCTACTCCTTAGGAATAAGCCTAATTATAGTGGTTGGGCAATGTTTCTGGATTACTTTCTTCTTACTCTATTTGTGTTTCTTGTAGCTCTTTATCCCATTGCAAGGCTCTTCATAATTGTTGAGATGTTTCGCACACTTTACTTCCTTCCTCCTGGCTCATTTATTTCCACTTGGGCAGCCAGTGTCCCACATATTGCTTAGCTAATTATGGTAGAGATATCATATAAGGCATGATGGCATGGGGTAGTTTCGAGAAAGACATTCATATACTTTGATCTATATTTGTTAATTTCATACAACAAGTACTACATAAAAGGACAATAATGTGGCTTCTAACATCCAACATAACCACCACTTTGGACTTATCTCAACTTCCTGGTTCCCAAATTGATAATGTATGTGATAAAAAATTCCTGAATATTAGTGTGCACCATACGTATTATAAAGGTACCATTTCAGAGGGCTTCCGAACAGGAGTGTCACTGGTGGGGTCGGTAGTCTCAGGCTTATATGGTTTTGTCGGGAGATGCCTACTCGATCCCCCGAAGGAAGAAGGAACTTCATTGGTGCCAGGAATACATGTATAGTAAGGTCTCATAACCTCCTTCTAGGCATGAGTACTAAGCTTTTTGACACTCCAGGTGATTTTCTGATGCTCAACAAAATCAGACGACCGATACTGGCTCCTCTTACCACCGACCTTCGTCGCCACATATGTATATAGAAAAAGAGACACGAGGTAGAGGTGTTCAGATCAGTGAGTGAATTGGGCAAGACGCTTCAATACGCAGCTGCTGAAACCTACAAGACTTAGTTCTCGAGACCTGGCCCTGTCAACAATTGAAACGTCTAGAGAAAGTTGTGGTTATTTGAGGGTTTTTTTTGGGCCATAGGCAGAGACGATTTAGCAGGCGAACATGAAATTCTCACTGTATTTTTACCCTTTGAAAGTTATTCTTTCTTGAGAAGTCTAGAATTTACCAACAGCTGTTTGGTTTAAGCTCTCTGATGTATAAAGGTATGATCATATGATTATTGATGCCACAATGGGCGAGAATACCTGAGGTGCAATATGGCTATATAAATGAGGATCGAAGCGATATGTTGTGTTTTCTTATGCTTCTGTATAATAATCTTGAGGATACAAACCATTTGGTGAGATCAAAGATATTCATTTTGCCTCTAGATGCATCTTGAAACTAGCTAGCTTTGGACTGTAGCTGATCTCAAACTCGAAATTCTAATGACTTTGATATTGCACTGGTTTTTCAGTTAATATGGAATTATGAGACAGATACATTCACCTTCTGAAATCCTGTGATAGCCTTGCCCGGGCATACGAGATAGCTCCTTAGAAGAAGGGAGATACGGAGATAAGATACTTATAGCCACCACAAACAACGGTTTGCTTTTACGCTTTAGGGAAGGTTCTAATTTAAATAGTGTTTCCCTAAAGCTATAGTTACGTCTTTGGAATAGTACACTTACTAACAATTACTGTAAACAAGTGGCTTTTCCTGGCCATGAGCATCAGTTGCTGTTGGTAGTAGCTCATGTTGATATATGATGTGAAGAATATGAGACACCCAAGCGTCTATATAACGGGCTAAAATGCAAACAAGGGCACCATAAGAAGATAAAATGCTATTCACTGCCTCGCCGGGATCTCTATAATAACCGTGCCCACCCCTTTTCCCTGAGGGTTGGTCCTAGCGGGAGAGCTAATGATTGTCCGAGCCCGAGAAGCTGCGTGCTCATTACGAAACCAGCAGTAGTAAGTCTACAAAAGTCCGGCAGTGGTTTACCTCTCAGGTCACATATTGCCGTGTGCGGTGAGTTGATATGAGCTGATTAAGACACGGAATGCGGAGAGAGGCGGTTGTTGCTGGGGATGCTACAGTAGCTGCATGTTGTTAGTTGTTCACATGGAGTTGTCGATTGTTGGTTTTCTTGTTTTGACGGAATCCATAGATGTATATTGGATGATCCGCTCCGAAGGGGACCAAGATCACCATGTATTCGTAACCACATCGACCTTGGATGCTTTGAAATCTGCAACAATATACCATGCAATAAGAGGCATAACACATTGTTAACAATATGTTGAATCCCGCTGCTTCATTGTCGCAAATACGGATGGTTTCCGCAGACTTATCATTATTAATTTCCCGATACTTGCGGAACTCCTCATTCTACGGAAATAGGGCTCGCATCTCGAACGCAGAATATTGCGTTTCAAACTCCAAATTCACGCCAATATCGGAGTTGAAGCTCAAACACCCGCATCTGCTTTAGCAAGTAGCCTATTCCTCCACCTAATAGGGCGATCAAGTTGTCGCAATGGCGGACATTTGAAAAGTCCGCCAGCTAGCAGCGGCAGAGGCTGACAAACCTTCTCGCACTACGGCAGCACTATGTGCCATAGCGCATGAAAAAGCAGAGGTCACCACAAAAAAAGGGACCGCTAAAGCGCCACCGAGGGCGGTTTCAATCTTGCTCGTGGCATGGTCCGGAAATAAAAAGAGTTAAATTAAGTTAGGAGGAGACAACGTGCCGGCCACTTATGTTGTGTAGATTGACGAGATAACGCTACTGGAATGATTTTTGGCACTTGACTGGCGCACTCGGCATAACATTTCATCCGCAAACGTTCCGGTTGGTTGAGACAACTGCCTGAGTTAAAAGCCAAAAAGATGGTATACCTGAAGTTTCGCCATCTTGGATGCGGTGAGAGATAATCAACGATGGGGCTCTTACCGAGCGAAGGATGAAGCAGGATCAAAACTTCAAAGTCAATGACGGGCGTGAAAAGTACTTGTCACGCGTTGCACAGTTACGGCAAACCTTCTTGTACTCGTTAAAAGCTGCAGAAATTTTCTTGTTTGATGCGGCTAGTGACTCACTTAGCGGCTGTGAGCGATGCCTAATTGAGGCAAAGCCAGGATCCTGCTAGAGGCTTAGCGCGTGTCCGTGATCTTGGTAGCAGGATAAGCCTTTTCCAGCGATATTCTCTTCCCTGTAGCCTCAATTGGACGTTGCTTTTGTTGGCCGGGCTCTTGACTCGCGCTTATACGCAGTTCTCATCTCCCTGCAACTATAGGCCTAGTGTATGTATTTCCTCCTTATGAAGCGAGTGTAGATCTTTTTTGGTATACATATTCGTACTTGTATTATTAGAATTGTACCTATCCTGCAGCGAATACGTGTCCAATGCAGGTAGGGATGGAATCAATGATGCTTCTTACACGTACACGAACATGCACACAATGCCATTGTATCCTGCACGTAATCGCCACCTGGACATGATCCATTTGGCTCTGAATAGCTGCATATTCCTTCGGGCTCTTGCTCCTGTCCGGAAGGCCAAAGTACCAGCAAGCGGGCGTTTTGTCTTGAATCCAAAAAAAGTCAACAAATGCAGAACCGCCATTCAGAAACGCTAAAATCTCGTACGAAAGCAACATGTGGTCCAGTTCAGTTCCACTCGGTCGTTCCGCCCTGCGCCAAACTAGGGCGGCCAACCAGATCCAGCAATCTGGCTCATTCGCCGTGAGCTTAATTCCCATTGTGTCAGCAATCAAATCTTGGCTTTTCCGTTAGGCTGGGCGGAGTTTGGAGATTAAGTGTCCGAGACATTGGTGAAAAGAGAGAACGAGAGATGGGCTCCAACGCACTTACACCCAAGGGAAGCGGGTCAATGAGCGTCGTTCACATACAGAGATTACTTGTAGGGGGTGGACTACGTGGACGTTAACGGGGCCCGTGTACAAGTACGACGAAGGAAGAGGGCTTAGCGGACCCTAAGTCCGCTTTGATAGAAATTTCACTTTGCGGTAGTGTAGTGACTCGTTGCCGTGCCGTACCCCAGAAAAGAAGCTTGCGCAAGAGCAGGCATGTATATATAGAATGGGCATGGGCACCGAGAGCTGGGGACCCGGTTGAAAAAAAAAAAAGGTTCCCATCCATTCACGCGTTGTCACTCTGCTGGCAACCCTCCCCCCCCCCCCCCTTGTCCTTAACATTTATTCTCCGAAAGAGAACAAGAGGACGCAAGTCATCATGGCAGATTCACACCAGGATCCTGCCAAGCTGCACGCTGCGGTGGCATCCACGGGCACAACACTCAATGGCGAGGATTTCGATAGCAAGACTCCTGTGCCTAGTTTGGGAGGAGAAAAGGACGACCTAGACCTCGGTATCGACGAGAAACAGCAAGACTCTGTTGTCGAATCTCCAACTGAAGATGGCGAGCTGCGAGAGGACGAGTACCCTTCGGGTATCAAGATGTTCTTCATCGTGCTCGCCTTGGTGCTGAGTGTTTTCCTCCTGAGTCTTGACATGGTGAGTCTATATTTCATCTGTTTGGCGGTGAGGAAAAGAGTAATTACATGTACTAACAGCCGTTTCTTTTCAGACCATTGTTGCGACAGCCATTCCTAAAATCACAGACGAGTTCCAAGGTCTTGACAAGGCCGGTTGGTACGGCGCTGCTTTCTTCATGACCGTCGGCGCATTCCAATCAACATGTAAGCAGCTCTACTCCTTGCAATCGCATCTCAGTGTCAGCCACTAACAGAAGAAACTCATTAGGGGGCAAGGCATACAAATATTTCCCTCTCAAGACCACCTTTATTCTCTCTATCATCATCTTCGAGCTCGGCTCCGTCATCTGCGGTGCCGCCCCTAACGCCGAAGCCCTCATCACCGGCCGCGCCATTGCCGGTCTGGGAGCCGCTGGCCTCGGCGCCGGCGCATACACAATCATCGCCTTCTCTGCGCCGCCTAAGAAGCGTCCCGCCTTCACCGGCATCATTGGTGCTTCGTACGGCTTTGCTAGTGTCATCGGACCGCTGCTGGGAGGAGCCTTCACAGACCACGTCACCTGGAGATGGTGCTTCTACATCAATCTGCCGATTGGAGGTGTCTCCGCGGCTATCATCTTCATCTTCTTCCAGACGCCTCGCAATGCGGTGCCGGTCAAGGCGCCTCTCGTTGAGAAGATCCGCCAGATGGACCCTCTCGGTGTCATCTTGATGATGGGTGCCACCGTCACCTTCATCTTAGCGGTCCAGTACGGAGGCATTGCCCACCCCTGGAACTCATCCGTTGTCATTGGCCTCCTGGTCGGCTTCGCCCTCATCATCGGTGCCTGGGCCCTCAGCCAATGGCTCCAAGGCGAATACTCCATGGTGCCGCCCAAGCTGTTTACCAAGCGCACCAACTGGGTCATGTGTCTTGTCGCCTTCATCCAGGCCGGCGGCTTCTTCGCCGCCATCTACTACATCCCCATCTACTTCCAGTCCGTCGACGGCACTAACCCGACCATGAGCGGCGTCCGCAACCTGCCTTTCATCATTGCCGTGTCCTTCTCAACTGTGGCCAGCGGCGCCCTGGTTAGCGCAACTGGATACTACCAGCCTCTGCTGCTCGGCGGCACATCCGTCGCCACCATCGGCGCCGGTCTCCTCTACACCTTGAGCACCACCACGTCCACCGGAAAATGGATCGGATACCAAATCGTCGCCGGCGCTGGCTGGGGTACATCCTTCCAGATCCCCATGATCGCCGTCCAGGCCCTGGCCGACCCGGCAGACCTGGGCCCTACCACCGGCATGCTGCTCTTCTTCCAGGGCCTCGGCGGCGCGTTCCTCGTCTCCGGCGCCCAGTCGGCCTTTGTCAACACCATGATCCGCCACGTCCTCCAACACGCTCCTCAGGTCAGCGAGGCAATGCTCGTCCTGACGGGCGCCACCGAGATCCGCAACCGGTTCCCCACTGACCAGCAGCCATTCGTCATTGACGGCTACATGGCGGGCATCAAGGTCGTCTTCGCCATGTGCGTTGCCTGCACGGGTATTGCGACGCTGATTGGCCTGGGCATGCGGTGGAAGAGACTCAACCAGGACGCTCTCAAGAACGCCGGAGGAGCGGCATAGAGAGTTTGCTGGCTGAATCAGGAAAGATGACAGAATATTCTGGTAGATTTTTTGTTTATTTGCATTTGCAGGCGTCCAATTTTTTTCAACCATGAAACGGGATCCATATAATAGGTTACATGGAGGTAATATCGGGTAATATAGATAGGGCAGAAGTGGGATTTCTGACACCATCCTTTAGAATTTTCTTTTTTCCTTTTTTTTTTGTTTTACGCATATAACGCTATATACCTAGATGATGCATATATTCAACATACCTAGAGGGAAAGGAATCAATCACTACTCACGTTCTATTTGTAATCTTCGATTCGTCTTGAAAAACTGTGAAAACGATTCAGTCTGAAGATGATGATGTATTGCATGTAGTAAGCTTACCTCTTGGATGTTTAGTCAAGCTGGCGATGAGAAAAGATGATTGGTATGAAGCACAACGTGATCATGGGGTTCGTACAAAGGAATACGCGTGACGAGAAATAAGGCTGCGCTGGGCCGAGCGGACTGATGGTTCCAGCCAGCCTATAATGTTACGATGCAGCATGATGTATGCCGTTAGTAGTATCATATAATAATGGCTCTTTCTTGTGTATATCTAAGCATTTATCACATAAAATTAATAAGGACATGTATTGATTATAAAGCTTCCTATAATCCAAACCAAATCAAATCAAATCAGTACGTACCGGCGATAATGTAACATTGAACATGACGTCTTACACGGCCCTACCTCTTACTCGACTCGGCAACAAGGCTCACGCACTCATTGCAACTCTGCATCTCAATCTCACGTGGGATCCTACCAACGCAACCGCGCATTCACCCCAATTTAAGCCTCCATCCACGGCTCCTTCAGGCACGGCCAAGTCCGGATCTCCATCCCAAGAAAGCGGTCGTGACATGCCGTGAGACTTTTGGGGAGGGGCCGATCCGAAGCTCCGTCATACCGCAAGGCAGAACCACTGCCATGGGGAAAAAAGCCACCAAACAGAGTAACTCCAAAAATTAGAGAGCTCCTCGTCCCCAAAACTCCGCCGCAGAAACCATCACGAAACAACCTACTTTTCTTCTTGACTCGGCCAATTGCGCGCGTTCCGGCGATGGCGGCCGAGGCTTCGACTCCAATCTGAACGCTTCGGCTTGCCCCTCCCTCCATCCAGACTTTTCGAACCCCTCGAGCCATTTTATTTAATTCCTTGACGTGCCCGCCGCAATCTTCGCCGAATCCAACCTTGAACCATCAAGGTGTCACACGACCATTCTGCGAGCGTATGCTTTTGCGACAAGCGACGACTGCCGCCAGGATAATAGGATACACATTCGCAATGCTGCCTCAAGCTACATTCTCGCGGCTCGTCTCCCGCGCCGCCGGCCTGCCGCGCGCCATTGGCCGTCCAGGCACCACCACCACCGTCCGAACTCTACGCACCGTCGCCGAAACGGTCCCCAAGTCGTCCATCAAGATCCTCCGCCTCGTCGACGCCGTGCGGCAATGGCGCAAGCCGCACATGGCCAACTACCGCTCCGTCGGCCTCGTGCCCACTATGGGCGCCCTGCACGAGGGCCACTTCTCGCTCATTCGCGCCGCCGCGCGCGAGAACCACCACGTCGTCGTGAGCATCTACGTCAATCCCGCCCAGTTCGGCATCAAGGAGGACCTGGCGTCCTACCCCGTCACATGGGAGACTGACGTGGCCGCCCTGGCCAAGCTGGACCGCGAGTTCGCCGACGATGGCGCAAATCTTGGCCGCATATCCGCCGTCTTTGCGCCCACGACTACCGAGATGTATCCTTCTGGTTTTCCCGGCCAGGAGATTGATAGCAAGGGCAGCTTCGTCACCATCACGCCCGTGGCAGAGGTCCTCGAGGGCGCCAGCCGGCCGACCTTCTTCCGCGGCGTCGCCACCGTTTGCATGAAGCTCTTCAACATTGTACAGCCGGACCGCGTCTACTTTGGCCAAAAGGACGTTCAGCAGACGGTCATTATCAAGCGCATGGTCAAGGATTTCATGATGCCCACTGAAGTTGTCATCTGCCCCACCACGCGGGAAACCGACGGCCTTGCGCTGAGCTCGCGGAATGTCTACCTGGGCCCTCGCCGACGCAGTGTCGCCGTTGTGTTGAGCAAGGCATTGCGTGCTGCGGAGGATGTGTACAAGAACGGCCAATTGGACCGCAGTCATATCCTCGGAGCGGCAAACAACGTTGCTAAGACTATGCTGGAGGCTCAGAAGGAGCTTCCTGCGGACCAGCGGGTTACATTCGAGGTCGACTACATATCCTTGGCTGATCCGGACACGCTGCAAGAAATCGACGCTGTGGATGCAGCCAAGGGAGCTATCCTTAGCGGAGCCATCAAGATGCAGCCTGTAGAGCAGGCACAGAGCGGCGAAGATCTGGGCCATTCTGGAGGCCCGGCAGTGCGCCTGATTGACAACATTATACTTGCGCCCAAAGCCGAGTAGAGAAAAACGGGTTATGATTGACGAGTTACTAAAGAAGGAAAGAATACTGAACAACAAGCAGGAGTCTGTGAGGGAAGAAACACGATTTAGAGAAAAAGATGTATACTACAAATGGCGGGCGATTTGATTTAAAATGTATGCTCTTGTTAAATTTAATTTTTGTGTATATGTATACATAGCATCATATATAGGGGGTATAATACAAGACAAGCTCTGAAAGGAAACAAGAGAAATCCAAACAACGACAGCAAACAAGTGGTCTTACAAATGTGCCCTTCCCTCCAGCTTTCTCTTCCTCCGCGCATTCTTTACATTGTGATCCAACGTCTCCTGCTCTTCCTTGCTCAGCCTGCTGGGCACTCCCTTCCCACCCTTCTTCTCAGCCTCCTCAGCCTCAGCAAACAGCCTCCTGCCCAGCTCGTCCGTCAAGCGAAGTACGCGGCTGCTTACCGTCGCTCCGTCTCGACGATTCTTGCCCTCTCGGCGCGAGCTTGCAATCTTCTCCGTGAAATCCCACAGCTTCCCCTCGGCCAAGAGAGCTCCTGTTTCGGGATCACGAGAAGGTCGCCAGGAGGGATCAAGCTGGAGGCGGGGAGGGATCTTGGTGTCTTTGGACTTGACGACGTTGATGATCTGCTCTTGCTGGAAGCGCATGTATGAATTCTTGAGCGTTTCTTTGTTTACAGCTTCAAAGTATGAGAGGTCTCCTTGGTGGTAGAGCGTTTTACCGAGCTGTGGCACAAAATGTTAGCTTAGTCTTTATTGATCATCGGGAAAACTTTGTTTTCTTACCAGCTGTGCGTTGTTCTGTGCTTTTGCTTCTCCAATCCATATGTCGCCGTTTTTGCCTCCGGGAGGAGTAAGTCCCATCAACGACACCGCCGCCAACCAACTAGCCTCAATGAATGGCCAGATAAGGAAACAGTAGAAGTCGTAATTTTCTCGCCCGGCCTTGCGCTCTTCGTCTGATAGCCCAATGGTTGTTAGATTACCATTCTCGTCTCTATCCAAGCGGACAACGTGGTCGGCTTCCAAGCCCCGTAGGGTGTTATCCAAGTTTACGTCAAGACCAGCGCCAGAGAAGATGAACTCGCCGCGGAATAACGAGGATAAAAACAAAACTTGGTCCCTCAGTTCTGCGTAGGGGATATCCTGGTTAGATGGGCCGCCACCACGCTTGATGCGAGTATACATGGCTGCGCTGACGAGAGCCTCGTAAATAAAGAGGTGGATCGTCATATTGCGATAAAAAGAGAGCTGGAAACGGTCGACGGCATAATATGTTGGCTCTGCCAGTCCTTCGACTACTCCCACTAAATCCTTGCCCAAGACTTCCAATCCTCGGTCAACAATTTCCGATATAGCCGCGTTTCCAAAGTGCGCAACTCTTCCACCTTTGGCACGGATGCGGCATGTCAGCCACTCTACGCGGCGAATCAGTTCCTCTTTGCCAACGCCTCGACCACGTAGAGTAAGCAGGACTGTGCCAATGAGAGCGGTAGGCATCACAACCGAGACTGCGTTAATATCGCCAAGGACTTTGTAGCCTAAAGCACGTAGAATCTTTTCTCGGATCGCCCTCACTTCGGGGTTATGATGATCGGTATCCAACCCACGGGGAACGCTAGATAACTTCGCAAGATGAGTGTCAATAAATTTTCTCAGACTCCACGGCTCATGGAACCGAACGTCGACTCTGCCCAGCTTCAAAGAGAGAACAGAAGGCCCATTGGAGAGAAGATCAGCCAGGTTTTCCTTCTTCTTTGGCATACCAAGCAGTTCAGTGACGTAACCCTCCGTCTCAATGACCTTGTCGTATTGTGTACTGACAGGGCAAATGATGCAGTCCTTGACTCGGCCAGAGAGAATGCTATCAAGTACAAAGCTCAAGATGCCAAATTTGGGCGGCAGCAGTTTTCCTGTACGTGACCTGCCTCCCTCAATGAAACACTCAAAATTGTAGCCGCCTTGCAGGAGTGTATCGACATATGACTGTACGAGTGTTGTATACAAGGCATCATCTCCAAATGATCTTCTGATCCACATGGCACCCGCATGCTGCAAGAAAGCTCCCACCAATGGAAAATTGAGATTGTCACCAGCGACGACCACCGGCAACGTCAAGCCAAGGCGGTAGCATATCAGTTGCAGAGAGACATAATCAACGTGTGACCTGTGGCTGGGCAGGAACACAATGCTCTGCTTCTTCTTGGCGGCTAGGTCTGCCACCTTTCGTAATCGCAAAACCTCTTCGCTAGAAACATGGATACCTTGGTGGTAGGCTCGCGTTACCAGCTGCATACAAAGGTAGTATGCGCCGCGGATGAAAGAATTGCTCTCCATCTTGCAAATCATATTGTCCGTGAGCTTCTCCGCAACTTCCAGGAGCGACCTTTCTATAATGTTTCGTCGCTGCGCACGCTTCAATCGGTAATCTTTGTCATCTTTGTTCAGCAATCCTTCCTTTTCCTCGACGGCCAGGCGATCGTCGGCAAGCTGCGCAATCCGTTTTTGTAGCAGAGGCGCCGACAAGACATTGGAAATCATGTTCTCCGAAAAGCCGGAATAGAAGACCGGCTGTCCAATAACGCGGTCGCGATCGTAGGCTCGCCATCCTTGGCCAGAAACGTAAAGGGAGACTTCGCGAAGAAACCTGGTTGGCAGCGGGTTAGCAGACAAGTCCCAACAGTGAACCTCGGCAAATCATACTGGAGCGGTTCGCTACGGAATGAATGGGTTTGGTTCATCAAAGCCTCCTCTTTGTCGTCCTGCGACACGCTTCTGGGCTCTACAAAGCCGCTGGGCTGCAGAGTGATTTCATCGCCCAGGATCTGAAGATCGGGAGCCGAGCTGCTGCCATCGTCGACAGAATCGCCGTCTCGAGCCATGGTTGGATGTCGCGGAGTCGAAATAGCTGGGAGCTGAAGCGGAAGCGGTGCGGAATTTGATTCTTAAGGATAATTGAAGGAGCTGAGGGGCAGCAGCAACATTGCCATGCTATGCTCTGCACAAAAGAAAGTCAAGCTCGCTGATGCAATGGCAAATGGTCAGCCATGGAGACCGAGTCTGATGCTTATCCGGGGTAAATAGAGGTGTGGGGCCGAATCAGACGAGAACGCGAGCAGTGTCATTAGTCGATTGAGCCCGAGGACATGTGAAGAGCAGCGATGGTGGTTGCATCCAGCAGCTGAGCCGCTATAAGCCTGTGCTAAGCACGCAGCCGGCGTACCGAGTACACAACATGACGCACTATAACTGCCCCCGAGGCTCTGTACCGGGGACGCACAGGCTTGAGGGAGCTTGGACCACCTGCAAGGCTTCGAAGCCGCAACCACTAAGGAAAAAAGTTCCAAAGGTTATTGACCTATCAGCTGCATCTTTCATCAGGCTGCAGCTAACATTTCAACTGCAAAGGATTGCCATCTTCTGCAATAGCTCTTGGATATCAGCATTGCAGATCGCCGCCATGGCATCCTCAGAGCAGATCAAAGTGACGCAGGACCTGTTGGCCCGAGCGCACTCCCCCGACAGCGCAAACCGCATCTACAGCGAAAAGATCCAGTATCGAACTCTTCAGCTCAAACCTACATCTCCTCCGCCTGCTGCTCTCAACGCCAGGGCAGCGCGTCACAGAGCTCGCCAGCAGGAGAAGCTACGCGGGAAGCAAAGACCAAAGCCGCTATCAGCTCGGGAGCGTCGCAAACTTGGACTCTACGACATTCCAAAGGAAGGCCAAAAGTATGAAATCTATGAACCGCTGAAGAAGATGTGGATGGGCTACGCCTTGGAGATTCTAGGCAACGACATATACACTGGCGGCTCACTGGCTGCTGCCAAACTGGCCAGCGCTGAATTCCACGGGGCAGAGGCCGAAGTGGTGAGGAGCCGGTGTCCAGGGCGAGTAGGAACCAAGGGCATCATCGTCAGAGACCGCAAATTTGTCGTTGAGCTGATTACGAAGAAGAGAGGACTCAAAGTCATACCCAAGGAAGGAACCACATTCCGCGTGGAAGTCTGCGCCCCTCAACAACCCAACGATGATACGGAGAAGACGTTTGCCTTTGAGGTGCTTGGCGACCAGATGATGCTCCGATCTGCGGACCGAGCCAACAGAAAGTTCAAGTCACACTTTCTGAAGAATGTATAGTGGCGGGACGCGCCGTGTTTTGTTTCCAGTGGCTTCGAAAAGATAGCCCATTCTATGGAATACGAGCCCATTCCCGGCGATATTATGGATTCGCCACAAAGATCCTCCAGCCCTTTTATTTAAGGTTCCGGTACTGCGTCGCTTGTACATTATATGCTACGTGTCGCCAAATATCGCTTGCTGAGATGGCAGAGATTACATTTCACTAATATAAGAGATCTATGGCCACTGTCTGGAGAGGGGAAGGTCTCTTCTTGGTCAAATGAAATTAGGATTTCGAGCAATCGTTTGCAACACAAATGACCATCTCCCACGCTCATCTTGAGGATTTAGTCTACCTCCCGACTGCTACGACAGAGAAAACCTCGGAAAATGAACTGTTTCAACCCTCGTCCATGGAAACTCCCCTCGCCCTTTGTGGCCATAATGTTCAAGGCATTTGTTGGCCTGGTAATGTTGGCCAACGCGAATGCCGCCTATGAATGGCTAGAAATTTTGAGCCCCTCCTCTAGCTATATTTTTGCGACCAATACTGCTCTGGTAAGTCAATTGGTCATTAGAGGTAGATTCCTTCCAATATTACGCCGCTAACTCTCGCTATAACGCGTAGACGTGCCTAATACTTGCAATAATTGCCATGTTTTGCGAGCAGCGTTGGCGCAACAATCATTTCAGCTCCGACGTTAAGGTATTTTGCCTCAGTTTCGCTTTACTTTGGGGCATGGTGTTTTGTTTGAATTTGGGTATCATCGTGAGCGGTTTTGTAGTTTGCCATGTTCCAAGCTATCAAGATGAAGCTGAGGCGAAATATTGCCACTTTTTTGGCAATCGTGAAATAGCCGAGATCCCCGAGTGGCAGCGAGCGGGCTGGATTATATATTTTTGGACCATCATGGCCATCACTTTGAGTATGGCTTGCTGGCAGACGTTCGTAACATCCTGTCCCTTATACATACTTACAAGAGCTGACTTGAGTTTGCAGGATAAGCTGGTATCGTTGGTTCCTCAGGATTAAAGATTTATTAAGAAGAAGGAGCACAACTGCGAATAGAAGGATTACAACAGCGAATGCAGCGTGATTAGAACGATCCTAGATATTAGATGTATTAAACGGGCGTAAGGCAACTTATACTGGAAAAGCTATATGCGGTTACAGCTGCAAATGCTATGTTGATGGAGTATGATGATAATGTTGATACAGTTGGATGTTGACAGTCACACTTAATTAGACCACTGATACCATTTTCAGGAACTGCTGCTGATCATTTACATGTCCACTTCCGATGCATGCATCCATCACGTAATAATCGCCTGCCCAACCGGTGCCCAACCGACTTACACTCTGCATACAGCCCATCTGACTAATCCTCCGCGGTGATATGTACAACTTCGCACCCAAAGAGCGTCGATCTCATTCAGCTCAACCATCGACGTATAGTATCCCGCTTCTCGACATATTCCGTCGTATACACGTAATTGATATAAAGACCTAGGGCCGCAAAAAGACCGCCATATTTTCCGATAGCTCTCAGTGGCTGATGGCGCTTACCATAAGTCGTCGACGCACATATTACTCCGTGCAGATACCGTTTGCCATCAGTAAGAGTGCACGCCTGCATGAGAGCCACCGAATCCACCGTTTTCTCGCCAGAGGCCGCATTGCCCCGTAGCATTAGGGCAAGTATCACGCCGTCAGTGCCAGGGCTCCAGCAACCCGATGCGCGGCATGCCGAATCGCGAACCCGTCATGCCTTCAAGGCTCCCTGCATGCGTTATTACAGCACTTATCGTAGCATGTCGTAATACGGCTCTGGGCAGTCGCACGCCCCATGATTCCTCGATTAGGATTTAGCCCTCGCACAGTAGGCTCGGTTAAGGTTCGGAGCTACCCCGATGCAGCCTAGCGGGGTCCAGCCTCGCTGTCCATCCAGCCTGGGGGAGCAGAATCGAACTCCAATTTTATCTTTCCCAAATCTCAGGTTTTTAACCCCAGCAAAAGCACTGGTAGCATTAGTTTCTCATTCAAGCATTCTGTCATCTCGCGACCTAGCGTCTGCCATAACCACGACTCCGACGACCTCTTGCCCGCGCAATTGATTACTCTCATCATCTCGCTAGCCGTAGCTCACTTTTGAGATTTTCCGTTTGCTAGACATCCACCCGCTGGTGTCTGCATCCTGCCACTTTTTTTTCAGTCGCCCGACCCACGGCTGAACTCAACCTCACGACGAACACCCCGCGCCTCGGTACACGATCACGACCCGTGGGAAAAAAAAAGTTCAACCATGCCATCCAATCTCCCGTCAAGCTTTGCTTCGGCCGCCGCTGGCCAGAACGCGGCCCGTGATGCGAGGGGTGGAAGAACTGATGGAAGGGGATCTGCTGGAGGTGAATGGTGAGTCGTTGCCCCTCGCCAGCACCCGTGTTGGCCGCAAACCCTGGAGACGAACGGAGAATTTGGTGTCATGCATGCAGTCTGCCGCTGTTGCTTTGCACTAACGAGCGCTGCGTGAATCATCATTTTTTTTTGGGGCGGGGACAGCCGCTCAAACGAGGCAGCCCCTCTACTGTTTCCCCGAATGCGGCCGTGTCCTGGTCCATATACATTGTCTTCGTGGCTAACTTTAATCTTTAGGTCTCGGAGAGATGGGCGCTCAGCTAACGGCACTCTGACCTTCCGTCGTTCCTCCACCACGCCCCTGAGCCAGTCCTCCAACCTCCCCCCTGCGAGTGATAACGCTGTCCAGCCGCCAAGCGTCGACGTACCCATCGCGCAACCCACAACCTACGAAGTTGGCCCTTCACGTTATACAAAGGACGATCTGCTCGAGATGTATAACTCCCAGCGCCCTGGCGGTAACCCCTCTCATCTGTTCATCTCTGGCTGGGACCCGAGCAATGGTGCAAGTGCTGGCGTAAGGGGCTGGGGGAAAAGCAACGACAACCACGTGCCGCAGGATCCCGGTACCTGTTGGGATGCCAGCGGCGAGACAGCACCGATAGGACTACAAGGATTCTCCCCAGAAGAGAGAGAGGTTAGAGATATTACTTTAATTGATTTTTGGCAGTCAATCACGCTGCGGGGATGTGAACTTGCTAACGATGACGTTTAGGCCTTTTCTACTGACATCAACTCGCCACTGAAACCTCCCACACAGACAAAGGAAGTTCACCAGACTGCTGTTAACGGCCGCAAGCCTTCTCTTTCCCAAGGTCCAGGAGCTACCTTTGGAGTGAGCTCACCGTCATCCGCTGTTCGACCTGCTACTCGTCGACGAGAAACTGTCGATTCCAATCCATTCAGCCCCTCCGCTCTTGCGTCCCCGACTACCAGCCGATTTTCGCGGGAAGATCCGCTCTGGTTCTCGCGAAAAAGTGGCGATCTGAGAGAGTCGGAAACTGATGAGCCTGATACTGAGCAAGCTTCGCGTGATGTCCCAAAGCTGCCAATTGGAGGCCTAATGCGAGCCAATACATCGACTGGCGTGAGCATGGGGTCGATGTGGCCATCTAGCGCATCCGGTGCTGGCGGGTTTGGCAATTTTGCCCTGCCCACGTCCCCAGCAGCCGTTGGTGACAAACGACCTGGTGGCGCTACCGGCGGAAGTCGACTGGCGCATTTGATTCCCAAGGACAATGCGGAGGCCACCAGCACCAGCAAGTCTTCTGAAGCTCAGAGCCCTCTGGCGCAATCGTCCTGGCGAAGTAGGCCACGAACTGACACCGATCCCTTCGGTGGCGACGAAGAATTGTCTGGCAGTGCTGTTCTTGGAGGCGCGCAGGATACCAGCTCGGGAGGACAGCAACCGCCTAGCCGAGCGGGAGTCTTGGGCACTCCAGTGAAGGGGTCTGCTGGTGACTTTGGAATGGCTGGCTTGAACTTGGGTGGGCAATCCTCCGGTGACAATGGCCCTCTTAGCCCATCGGAAACAAATCCTTACCGAAGCCCTCCAGCTGAACGCCATGACCACGACGGACAAGACTCGAGTGCTGGTGAAAAGCTTCACAGCACTGGGCATGAACAACAGCCCCACTCCAACTATAGCACTCTCTCTCGCGGATTTGCTGCGGCGTTTGATGGGAGCGACCGAAGTCAGACCTCAAGCGTAGGTGCCAAAGCCTTTCTGTCTGGCGGTTGGCCGGCTCCAGCTGGCCCGTCTACCGGCACCCCTGACCGTGAGCGGTCGAATTTTGGAGGTGCTTTTGGCAGTTCTCTCTTCAGCCCTATTGGCGATATCCAATCTCCAGGCTTGGGCAATCTCGGAGGTGTATTTGGGCCCTCCAACACCGGTAGTATCGGCCGCGGAAGCAAGTTGGGATCTCTCTTCCCTCCTGCTATGCAAGCCCAGATGCAAGCACATGAGCAAGAAAGTAGCCTCTCAGACTCTTTGGGTGACCTTCGACAGAGTAACCCGCTCGGTGCCATCGGTCGGGGTAATTTTGCTGTCCCGACTCGAGACACGGACAGCCCCATGAGGTCCAACCGCGGGGTCTTCGAAGAGCTTTTCCCTTCTAGCGACAGCTCTAGAAATCTCGCTGCCTTTGGGTCGTCAGATGCTGGACAACCCAACATTGCTGCTACGGTACCTCAATCATTCACACCAGTTAGTGGCGGTCTGCCCTTTGGTAATGCTCAGGGCGGTGTAGAGCATCCATCTGCCCAGGTCCGCCAAATGGTGATGCCCGATCGCATGCGATGGGTGTACCTTGATCCTCAGGGACAGATTCAAGGTCCATTCACGGGACTGGAGATGAATGATTGGTACAAGGCCAACTTCTTTACCCCTGATCTTAGAGTGAAAAAGGTCGAAGATCCCGAGTTTGAGCCACTTGGTCAGCTCATCAGACGGATCGGAAACTCTCGAGAGCCATTCTTGGTGCCCCAGATTGGGATCGCTCACGGACCTCCTATGCAGAGCGGTCCATTTGGACCTGGAACTGGAAGCGGAATCATTCCTCCTCTCAGCGGCGTTTTTCCAACATTTGGTCGAACCCTTACCGCTGAAGAACAGAACAATCTTGAGCGCCGTAAACAAGAGGAGCAATTTCTTATGGCTCAACAGCGCGATTTCATGATGCGACAGCAAGCTATGGCCAAGTTTCAAATGCAGCCAAGCCTTCAGCATCATTCCAGTGCTCATAGCCTCCAAAGTCAACCGAGTTTTGGCAGCATGACATCCCCTTTGGGGGTTCCTCAGCAGCAACATCACCAGTTGCCGCATCAACAGCCCATCGGGGCCATGGGAGGCCCGGGAGGCGTATTTGATAGTCATCCTGGCGCTAATCCCGCTGCTATCCGCGCTGCTATGGGAAACGGCGAGCTTTTTAGGCCAGAAGATCTGGCTAACCTCTCGGCTAACGAACGACAAATGCTCGTATCCTTGCAGGGTGAACCTACTGGTACTGAATCTGGTGCGCCTCAGCCCATTGGAACTCCGGGCGACGCAAGTCGACGATACGGTCTACCAGAAGCTAACGAGCTCAAGGAGGACGATGAAGGTTTCAAAGATCGACTCCAAGAATTTGAAGAACTCCGTGCCGAGCATGACGCTGAGCAAGCTGCCGGGATTCCCGCCGATGAATCCCCAGAGACCTCCGTAAAGGTAGAAGAGACGACCGTCACGACCGTCACCGTCGAACCGAAAAGCGAACCCGCTCCGTCTGCCGGCAAAGCTAGCAAGGCCCCCAAGAAGAAGACCACAGTTGTTGAAGAAAGCTCGCTTTCTTTAACTCAACAGGTGCAGAAGACTCAGGCTTCCGCAGCTGCGGCTGCCACTGTCCCCTCTCCTCCCCAGCCTACGGAGCCTGGAATGCCAATGCCATTCCCTCCGCCGGCTTCGACAACTCCTCTCCCGGCGCCAACCGCTCAAAGAGCCAGGTCTAATTTACCTGAACAGTTCAGCCGATCGCAAACTGCAACCCCCGACGTTGTCGCCCAGCCTCCCCCTCTGGCCCCTTGGGCTAAAGAGCCCGGCCAGGAAGGGCAGAAGGGCCCAAGCCTGAAGGAAATACAAGAAGCCGAAGCGCGCAAGGCTGCCAAAGCCGAAGAGGCCGCGGCCGCACTCCGAAAGGCTGCGATGGAACAAGAAGCTGCCCTGTTGAGAGAGAAGGAGAAGTCGGCTGCTGCCGCTGCTGCCAACGCTGGCCTCCCGGCGACAAGCACTTGGGGCCAGGGCTCGCCTGTATCGTCCGTCAGCCCGTGGGCCAAGCCAGGGGCTGTCAAAGCCAAGGGAGCCACTCCCGTAGTAGCAACAGGAGCGGCCGGAGCCAAGAAAACTTTGGCTGAAATTCAGCGTGAAGAGGAAGCACGAAAGCAGAAGGCCAAGGAAGTTGCTTTCCAGGCTGGAGGCGGTGCTCCTGTCAGTACCGGTAAAAGCTATGCTAATCTTGCCGGCAAGCCGAACCACGGTCCTTCTCCGACAGTTCCATCTCCCATCATTACTGCTGGAAGTGGCTGGGCCACTGTTGGGGCTGGGGGCAAAGTAAAGAGCCCATCTACAATCCCATCTCAGCTTCAAAGCCGCTCAGGAAGTGCCAGCAGCGCTAAGCCTGCTGTTGCCGCCCCTGTGAAATTGGTTCCCAAGTCAATCATTAGCAACACCGGTTCTCAGCCAGCCAACGCGGCTATGGATGAGTTCAACAAGTGGGCGCATAGAGAGCTCTCGAGAGGAATCACGGGTGTCAGCGATAGTAAGTCATATCCGGAAATCCCTACAATCACATTCATTGTGTCTAACATGCATGCAATAGTCACGAGCTTCCAGGCAGACCTCGCCGTCTTGCCCCTTGATACAGGGCTGATTGCAGATGCCGTGTATGCCAACTCAACCACAATGGACGGACGACACTTTGCTGAAGAGTACGTCCGCCGGAAGAAGCTGGCTGAAAAGGGCGTTGTCGAAAAGCAGACGCAGGCTGAAAGCAAGGCGTCGAGCTCCGCCGGTGGATGGAGCGAAGTAGCCAAGAAGAGTGGTGCCACTCAGGCCAAAGAGAGCGACGCAATGCAGAGCGCTGATTTCAAGGTTGTGCCTGGACGGAAGAAGAGCAAGAAATAAGGGCTTCGTGAAAAAGTTATATTGCTATGGAATATTGTTGAGCCTCTAGCCTTTATCATTGGTTTGGATTGTTTCGAGCATTGCTAGTGGTGTTAGGAACCAGAGCGAAACACGACTTATGTAGTATGCACCTGTACGGAGATGAATATTGAGAGCAGCGTTGCGATATGCAAAGTGTCTACTTTATCGTAAATAAGGACTGTTTGATCCTAGATTATTGCGATTCAGCGGAATAACAGCATGAGCCGTGTCCCTGGAATATAATTGCTATCTTTAGGAAGCCATATTAACACACGTTTGCAGTATAGAGATATCAAAATTGCATCTTGTGACTCTGTTCACTATGCCTATTTGCTCAATTCTTGCGTCTTTTATATTGATTATTTAAACGCATCCCCCAGGCGTAATATGTGGGAATTTGGACGTCGAGGGAATACTGAATTCAGAATCTGTATGTATTTTTCAAGGACTACATTTAGAGACTAACAAGGACTCATTATTTGCTCATTTGCTTTGCACCATATACTTGTTCTACTGTTCCTCTGAGGACTTTGCTTATTTCCATTATCGCCAACTCTGGCTTAAATATTACACATGTTTGCTACAATCCATACCAACTTTTTGAAGTTTTCCACAAAAGCATACTCGTAGAGCAACGACAGTGAAGACTTCATTCTACAAAATTGAAAAGCGTTCTGTTTCCCCCTTTCAATCAGATCTCCTTCCCAATCCAATGTCAAACTTATGCCATCTCCAGGGTACATCTCAACCAAACCAACGACACAGAAAGCTCTTCTTGCTTCCGTCTTTTCTTCCCCCAAATCTTCATGAACACATTCTGCTCGCGGCATCTCCAACGAAAACAACTAAAGCGTGAATGGTTTAGTGGTAAAATTCTCCGTTGCCATCCGCAACGTCGGGGAGCCCTGGGTTCGATTCCCAGTTCACGCAGTTGAAGGCGATTCGTTTCTCTTTCAATGTTTCCTTTTCGAAGCGTAATTGGTTTAGTGGTAAAATTCTCCGTTGCCATCCGAGCAACGTCGGGGAGCCCTGGGTTCGATTCCCAGATTACGCATTGAGATTTCCCTTTTTGGCTGATGTGTGTCCATCTTTTTGATGGTGTTGTTATAAGGCTACCTGGACTGGCTATGGAGTTGCTAAGATCCTGGTGGGGACTGCTGCTGGTACTGGTTATCCTACAGTGTGTTTAGAATAGAAGGGGAAAGGTGCATGTGCTTCTTGAAATATTTTTTTTTCTTCTCTTATATGTCCTGCGTATATATATGTATGTGTATGTATGCTATCTATAAGTCGTGCATCTATATACTTCGAACGCCGTATATCCCAGCAGTGGAATCTCTCTATTCCACAAAACGTGATGGGTATATGAAACAAAAAATCGTAAAAGAAGAGAGGGCGTAACAAGGACGTATAATCGTAATCTATCTTTCCAAAAAACTCCAACCTCAAGAAAGCGCCTAGGGAGCTCTCTATTTTTGCTTCTCATCTTACACATGAACTGTTATTGGGCTCTCCTTGCGCTTGATGCGGAACATTTGCAGCATCTCAGACCAGAATCCAGTGGGAGGGTCGAGAAGGTTTGCTTCATAAGCGTCAATAGTTGGTCGCTGCCATACGAGGTCAACCTCGCTGGGTCGGATGAATTTGGTTCGCTTCACAACCTTCCAGAAGATGAAGAGAACGGGCGCCAGAATCTGCATGGTGTAGTTGCGGAAAAAGCTCTTGACGTCCCAGGGTATGAAAGACATGTATCCGTAACCTCCCACAACCAAGAGCTGGATCACGAAAGCGATGATGGCGCAGTAAGGCTGGCCCCAGCCGACGTATGGGAGCGTCTTGCGATCAAGACCCTGGGCCTTGCATGCTCTGTAGAAGCACAGATACGTGAATGACATGACCAGGTAGTCGATAATTCCACCGGCAGTGATCAGAGTCACCAGCCAGTCAAGCACGACAGCAGACCCGTTTCCAACCTGAAGGAAAGACAGGAACGGGAAGCACATGACGACCAGAAATGCGTTGATGGGCACACCCTTGCTCGTGCATTTGCGCAGGAATCGGGGAGCTCGGCCTTCAAGAGCCAAGCCGTAGAGCGAACGAGTCGCGCAGTAGGTGTATGTGTTACCAGCAGAGAAAATGGACGTCATCATCAGCGCATTGACAATATGAGGTAGCACAGAGACTCCCATGTTTTGCATTGCAATGACGTATGGCGAAGCCGCGGCAGTGCCGCTGCCCTTTCCGCCATTGACAAGCTTGGACAGTGTGCCGTCGTTGTAAGGAAGAATGATGCCGACAGCCAAGGCACTGCCAATGAAGAAAATGCCAAAGCGGAAGTAAATGGTCTTGAAAGCGGTCTTGATGTAGGTACGGGGTCGTTGGGCTTCGGCAGCCACCATGGAAATATACTCGGGTCCAACGACGGCAAAAGCAGCGCTCCAGAGTGCCGTCAAGAAACCTTCAAAACGACCGAGGGCGCCTTGTGTGTGATACTCGGCGAAGGCTCCAGGATTGTTCCAGTATCGGAAGCCGTAGGCATCGTGGCTGGGGTTGCCGCCAACCATGGTCACAAAGGTGAAAGAGAAGAGTAGCATGATGAGAATCACCTTTCCTCCGGAGAGGTAAAACTCTGCTTCACCATAAGCCTTCACAGCTAGTACGTTTAATAGACTACAAATTTTAAAGTAACCGTTAGCAATACGTATCTAGCAGAAATAATTTCTAAGGAGTGCCAGCCTTTGTTTGGCCCTCCCTTGTCCCTATTAAAGGGCGAATACTTACGCATAGCAAACGATGACTGCAGCGCAAATGCCGGCAGTAGGGCCCGGATTGGTGATGCTCTCGTCCCAAAAAGAGATGACGAGATTGAGCGCCGTGATTTCGAAGGGAATCAGCAGCGCTTCGTAGATGAAGAAATTCCAACCAGTCATGAATCCTAGAGCATCGTCGACCCAGTGGCCTGCGAGTCGAATGAAACCTCCAGATACGGGCATGAGGGTCGTCATCTCGGCGAGAGAGTTGTTTACCAATCCCAGAACTATTGAGTACAGAGCGTACGCCAAGAAAAGGCTGCCTGGCCCGGCCGTGGAAAGTCCACCTCCGATGCTGACGAAGAGAGCCGTGCCAATCGAGCCGCCAATGGCAATCAGCTGAATCTGGCGGTTGTTGAGGCGCCGCTGCAGGCCATCAGCATTCTCGATGAACTCTTGAGACCCGGAGTCAGAAGCGTCAGGAGCCTCAAACTTGGGCTGCTTTTCATCTTTGGTAGTCGCCATCTTGAAAATGGGCGGCCAGTAAGTTGGTAATAGTACTACGTCTTACTAGATCGTCATGAAGAAGGAAGAGAAGAACTGTGGCGGTACAAAAGCAGAGAGTGTATTGCCAAACAGATCAAGATCAACGAACTAGCGCCACCAAAAGATTAAATCTTCGGTTGGGACGTTTTCGTATGGGCAAAAGAAGGGAAGCTGGGGAAAAGAAGAATGGAAAAATCCAACAAACGTGATGGGCGATGGAGAAGTATATGTAGCAAGCATTCGAGAGCAGCCTGCATCAACGGGCCAGGGACTCGCAGAGGTACCTATCGCATCAGGTCTGTTGTATGAGTGAATACCGAACTACGTATTTAGCAGCCAACCGAATGGGACCCGGGACAAGAGCGAAGACAAGGCCGAAGACTTAGCCTCGCAATGGGATTGGACAGCATCGCGGTGACGGCGTGGGCTATGTGGGGGGGAGGCCGAATCAGAAACGCTCCCAATATCATCTCAGGCGATTTTCTGGCCTTCGTCTTGGCAAGGTCCGAGGAGCTGCTCTTGACCCAAAGCTGGCGAGTCGCTCTGCTCGCTGCTCGCGTTCCCTGCCATTGTCGTTCTTGGTGGAGAAGCCAAGGACAACGCCAGAGGAGAGTTAGCGGCCTTAGGCCCTGCTTAGACTGAACGGGACGAACAGCCACCCACAGAGAAGGGGGGCCTAAGGATCCAGAAAAAGCGACCAGGGGGGAGGGCACAGTGTCAGATTGCGGTGCTGTACATCTCCGTCCCTGTTTTCGTTGTACACAGCCATTGGTGGGCCAGAGGCTGATTATCCATGATATTGGAGAGGAAAGTGTCCTCGCAAGTGATTAGAATTCATATGAAGAAAAATAAGAGGCTTGGAAGAATGTTTTATAATCACTGAACAAATATCGTGCGAGTGTCTGGTACGCACATGCGAGCTTCCTTGAAGTGTCGTACATATTTGTCGAAGATTTACCTATATCGACTAGGATCAAAAGCCAGCGGAATCCTAAAGAGAAAAGGCGAAGATCCTTAACCCCCAAATATTCTACAGTATCCTTCCCCTCTGTCAAGATATCGCTGATCAACGAGACGCCAGAGAAGTCACATGTGTATCTCAATGACTCGTCCCCATCATCAACCCATCAGCAATTGCCATACTGGGCTATTACACGATGTATAGCTGTGGTTGAACAACAGGAGTCCTAATCCAACTTTACTTGGCCATATTGCCTTATGTAACGATGCAAAGTCAATATGGAAAACTGGAACGTATTTCAGCTTAAAGCAAGCAGCAAGGTCAGGTATAAGGGTATAAAGTAAAAGATGATCGCTGCAGCTTGCATTCCGTACCTAGGTAAATGTCCGAGCCTAGAACCTTGAGATCGACTGCATATCCGTCTGAAGCTAAAAGTATCGGAATTGGGCATCGAGAGTTGGAAAATTCGCACTTCACCAATCTGACAGCAATGGCTAATAAGTGTAGTTCTAGCAGCCACAAGCTATAATAGCATTTTCAGCCGTCGCCGTCGATTGCAAATCTTGTCTATCCTACTAATTAAAGAACAAAAGCTGGCCAAATGGCACGTTCTAAGATGCTGTTCTTGCAGCATTTGCTTCAGAAAGCAGCCTTTTTGCCAGGCACTGTGCAATCGATGCATGTCACCGTTCTGGCCACGCGACCAAGGATTCTGGACTCAAGCCATCCGCTCGATCTGGAAAAGCTCACATCGTGGCTGCATACGTCTGCGAATATTAAGTTGCATGTCGTCGAATAGAGATCTTGATGGCGTTTCAAAAACATACCTACGTATCTACTCCGTACTTTCTCGAAAGCAATTGAGCGACTGCTCTGACCTGCTTCCGTCAAAGGAATCTCGTTGCAGCCCACACTGACGTCACTCCACCAGAGCCTTGTCCTCTGCTAGACTCGCATCTGGACTAGCGGCCATCGACGATCAGAATGTCCCTGGTCGCACAGTTTGCAAACAGTGCGGCATAGCGTCCTCTAGAGGCCTTGCTCAATCACAGTCGGCATCGTATTGTACTCGTAGGTGCTCGTATCTTGAGGCCGCTTCCCCAGTCACCGCCTGGAAGCTGCCAGTTCCCAACAGTTCGTCTGCATAGACCGAATGCCGGAAAAGGGAGGCTGTGCCCAGAGCACCCTGCAAAAATACTACCTAAGTCGCCGTTTTTGCGCACAGCCATAGATACTTTAAAGTAGACTTTGTGCATAAATGAGCTGCATGCGGAGGCTTGATGGGCACGAGTCAGGAAGAACCGTCCAGCTGCCAAGCCTCAGGTGTCTGAGGCCATTACTGTCGTCATCTTTCGCACATGAGCCTTGGAAAACAAGGTAAGGCTAGCTGAGAAGAGAGTCAATAATTCAGCAGAGAAAAGGCGACTTTGTTGAGAGACTGTTTTTTATTGTGGACTAGAATCCTCCGCCTTTTAGAACGCACCAATGGCTGGGCAGCAAATACTGTTTAGTACAAGTACGGAGAACTTCCTCTATACGCGCAATACTGTACGCTCGGATTTAGCGGCACTATCGCAACGTACGGGGTATCTACTTGAGGGAGACCGCCGGTTGCCGCTAATTTCCCACATCAGCCAAGTTTCCTTCTCGTACCCGCAGCAAATGCGCTGATAGGTGGCGGGGTCTACATCTTCGCACAGTATTGCCAATCAAGTGCTCGACAGCGCCCGTGCCGCAAAAAGTCCCCTTCGGCCAAACTTTGCTCCCTAGTAGCCAATACGTATTAGACGGCGCCGACGTCGTTTCATGTTTTTCAGCCCTCGAGCAGCGCCAGGGTTTTTCGACACGAAGGCACCAATAGGCGTTGAGTCCGCCGTAAGAAACGGGACGCTAACGGTAAATTACATCGCAAACGCTTTTCTGCCTTCTAGCTGCTCTTTTTTGTCTTTGGTTGGCTTGTGTCTTGTGTCTTTTTGGTTGTTTGTCGCGTGACCGCATGTTTATTTGAACCAAATCAAGTTGCGACTATTGCTTGCATTAATGATATAAATTTATAACAATTATGTCGTCCAAACCGCATATGTAGTATATGGTCTGGCGCTGGAACACGTTGTAGAGAGCATCACTGGCCTTTCGCCACCACAACTTGGAAACTCGCACAGGCAGAAAATTTCTTAAAGCCCACACACACAAACACTTGCGCGCGCGCACTGATGAGCCTGTGGGTCTATCCAAAAGCCATGCGCCTCAGGTAAAGAGCAATGGGGCAAAAAGAAGATGAAGAAAGAAAAGTTGACCCAGAGGAAACTACCGTACTAGTAACTCAAAGAGCATTAGGAAATAAATTAGTCGTGAGAAACATCAGGGAGGAAAGCGTCCGTGTTGTAAGCGCAGTCTCCTTGCCAGTACTTGGACAAAGCTGTCTCAACGCGTAGAAACGGTCTGGACCGGCCATTCTTCTTTAATCCTCAACAAAAAGACAAGTAACGTTACGAAATAGGAAATAGAGAATCTCTTATCCTAAGCGAGGCCATCTAGAGATCTATTGATGCAAGACCGGAGGTGAATTGCCGCCTTGGGACAATCACATGTCAAATGAAGAGAGACCCTGGAAGTCGGTGAAAACAATTGAGGCTAAAGAGCCCACTAGGCAATAGTGCTGGAATGAGAGCGACGATGTTAGAGGAGGTAGACAGAATGCAGTATAGGGGACATTATATGGTTATATAACCCAGAAAATAAGAATATTTCTATATCAGCCACAGTAGGAACCAAGTAGTCGTTGATATGAATTTCAAAGCGTGGATACTAATGAAGTGCGTAGTTCTCCAGACTTTTGGGTAGTGCTTCGGTAGACTTGCAGGTAAGACTCAAGCGCTGTCAAGTAGTAGATTTGAGTGCAAATAACAAATTTATTAAAACGCTGTTTCTGATTGGAGTGCATTTAACTGTTATGTAGTTTATCAAGTTGATATGAGGAATTTTTGTTTTAACACAGGTTCACAAACAAAATGACATTCAGTATCCTTCATGCAAGTCAAACGGCCCTGCGTCTTCCGTCTTCATCGTGACAGGTGGGGTAAAAAGGGTTCTCGCACGCTAAAATTTTCATGCTGAAAATCCTCATCCCACCTTGGGCTGCCGTATCGATAACGAAAATCACAAAAAAGGCAACGAACAAAAGAATCGCCAGGATACCGCACCAGTGACGTCTCGGACCACATATCGCCTGTCTGGGCATCAGATATAAAGAAAATATCGTCTGATATATCACAGTGCCCGCTTTCCGTGGCGGCTCTGCGATCGCCTGGGGTTTGCCTGCCGGTCAAAGCATCACCAACTGCGAATATCAAACCCCCACCATGGCCTCGACGGCAGATAGCAGCACCCTGGCAACGCTGGTTGGCAGTGCTGTAGCGGAGCAGCTAATAACGGCGCATGTATCTCATCTCGTGTCTCCTTCAGAAGCACCAGATTCAACTACATCGACCCAGCACCCGTCTTCAGAGCTCCTCGCTATAGGCTTGGCCGCTCTCGATGCCTTCCTCCAAGCAACGGTTACCGGTCCTGTTCTGCCACCAAGCGAGTCAACTCATGTTGAAAAGATCTTTGTTAGTGCTTGGAATGCAAGCCGCTCAGAATCTCATGAATCCGTCGTCGCGCTGCACCAACTGAGAAGGGCCTGCTTAAAGTATCTCGAAGTAGATGGCGTTGTTCCCTATGCTTACATTCCTCACCTGGAGCTCTTCTCTCTCGCCAGATACATTCTTGTCCAATCCCTAGCAGCCGAGACAAACGATGTATTTGAGCTACCTTCAGCTGAAGGGCCTTCAACAAAACGAAGCCTGGCTTGGGAGAAGCTACGTGTCAACGTCTGGCATTATAAGATCATCACTCAGCCAAGCTTGGGCTCTGGATCAAATTTCACAAAAAGCTCACAGTGGAGCGACATTCCTACACTAGCAACCCAAATCAGCAACCAAATAGATGCTGTACGAGGAGCCGTTATCGGCAGTGAGGTCTGGGCGACGGAAGAGACTTGGACTCGCGATGAGAAAGCATTATTCCTTGTCGAGGCTGCCAACAACTACATTCTTCTTGGACGTTATGACAAGGCAAAGGAGACGCTAAGTGAAGCGGCACAGGCCACTGGCGTTGCGTATGCTTTATCCGGTGCACTTGGAAAGAGAACCAAATTCCAAGAGCACAACATCAGTCAGCTGGTCGTTTTTGCACGAAGCGCCTCTGAGCAAGATACTGCCAACGCAGGCGAGACCAATGACGAGGACGACCAAACGGCCGCCAAACCAGACTCTCTCAAGCTCAACAATGATACCCTATTAGAAGAGATTAGGTTTGCAAGCGAGCGCGTAAAGGACACAGCAGCAGTCGAGACTTTACCGCCAGCACTATCTGAGCTGTCACCGGATGACCAGCCCCAGCTTTCTGCCCTCGACGAAATCATTCTTCTTACCGAGGCCACAATCAAGGATGCCTTTTCTCCTATGGACGAACTTACATCCGAACAGATTCTACCATTCGCTGTCCGCGTGCTAACTGATAAATCCGTCAACTGGCAAATTTACACACAAGCCCTGCTCGTGCGTTCAAGAGTAGAAATCCACAGGAGCAGAACGGTCGAACGTGGTGTCCTTCAGCTGCAAGCTGTTGCCGATCAAGTTCTCACCGACACTACCTTTTCCGCTCCGGCAGGCAACGAATCTCAAGAAAAAGACGAATCAGACCTCGTCCCTGCTATTCAGGTCACCGCTCCAGGCCAATCTGCCGCCCCTGTTGACGAGTCCAAGCCTACTACTTTCCTCCCCGCCGCAACAAACTCAGAGTCCGCACCCGCTCACATTCGTCTTCGCTACATCCACGCTCTATCGACTCCTCCACGATGGCATCTTGAGTCTGAGCTTGCTTACGCCTGGGCTGGCATAGGCTCCATGACATCTGCCCTTGAGATCTTCAAGCGCCTAAAACTATGGGCGGAAGTAGCCCTCTGCTACGCCAGCAGCGCAGCTACCGAGGACGAAGATGGCCGAGGAAGTGGTGGAGAAGCCAAGGCCAAGGGAATTATTCGCTGGAGACTTTTCAACAAGACTGGAGTTACCGAGCCTTCTTCATCAGAGCCAGAGGATGAGGTTGTTGGCCAAGACGTCAGTCTTCTCAAAGCGGCTGATTATTCAGGCGTGGAGCGACAGCCTCCCTCTCCCAACGCTGCTCGATTGTGGTGCATCCTAGGCGACCTCGAAAACGATCCCGCCCACTACGAGCGTGCGTGGGAGATTTCCAAGCACCGTTACTCTCGTGCCCAGCGATCCCTAGGAGAGTACTACATCGGCCAGAAAGACCTAGCAAAGGCTCTGGAAGCATACAAAAAGGCCACCAGTGTCAACAGGCTGAGTCCCGACATGTGGAGTCGCCTGGGTGATATCAGCTTGCGTATGGGACAGTTCGAAGACGCAGCAGAGGCATACAGCCGATCCATCAGCAGCGCGAACGACACCGAAGGAGGCGAAGGTGCCAAAACATGGAGCAATCTCGGCAGCGCCTTGTACAGCCTATACAGCGAGCTGACTGCTCCTGGAAAGGCCAAAGAAATCGACGAGACTCCTGCTGCTACAAAGGCTCCTCTTGACGACGAGGACGATGACATTGCCATTGCAGGTTCAGAGGAGAAAATCGCCTCTCGAGATCCCAACAAGCTCCTTGCTCAATCACTCGCCGCCTACAAGCAGGGCGCTTCCATAGCACACGACAACTGGCGTATTTGGGACAACGTCATCACCCTTGGCTCCCGTATCTACCCCGTCCCCGCCACAGACATCATCCTCGCCATGACGCACATCATCCGCATTCGCAAAACAGAAGACGCCCTCGACGCCGACATCCTCTCCGCCCTCCTACAAGATACCATCCTGTCAAAGGACAAACCCTCCCCCAGCAGCAGCAACGGCGTCTACGAACCCCCCCGCGGCTCCGTCGAGCGCCTCCTCATGCGCCTCATCGAAGAGGAAATCGTTCCCCTCATCACCAACCGCTCCGATCTCTGGACACTCGTTTCGCGCCTCCGTGCCTGGCGGCGCGACTACGCCGGAGCCATTGACGCCTCGGAGCGAGCCTGGCGCGCTGCCGTCGGTGCCTCTAGCAGCGGCCTCTTGAACGGCGAATCCGCCTCCGCAGACTGGACGTCCAACGAGGCCGGATGGGCAGAAGTCGTCAAGCGAACGGACGAACTGGTTTCCGTGCTTGAGAACTGGGGCCCTGGCGTCGAGAGCATTGGGCAGAAGTGGAAGGGCAAGGCGAGAAGTGCGGTGCGCAGCGTGATGGGACGGGCAAAGGCTAATTGGGAAGATAGCGAGGGGTGGAAGACGCTGGAGAACCTCATGGACGGGTTGAAAATAGACAGGAGTTGAATTCGAATAGAAAGAAAATAGAATAGAAAGAGAATTGAATAGAAATTAAGACGTAAAAGGAAAGCAGAAAGATGTCTTCTCGACGGCGATGTACTAGATGTGCTTATGCTTCGTGCATGCTATATTGGACAAAATATGCACAGAAGATAGTTCTATACTTAGGCGCTGTCAAGTAATGAGATGCAATACGTAGCTATGGTTAGAAATCTAATCTATTCAGAATTAAGAATGCGTTTCTTTCCAGGAATTAAAGGCATACAAGCCTTCCAAATAGAAAAGTATCATATACAAAATTTGACGTTTAAATATACCCAAGTAAGCACCTAAAAGTCTATAACCACACACCATTCACGGTAAAAAGAGATTTCATGTTTAATTCAAGAGGTTGTTCAAGTCTATTCGGGTTCTATCTACCGTCTACCTTCCCTCTATAGCCCAAGGCACGAGAGATCATGACACCATGGGGGTCCTCCACCCCCAGATGTGTTTCCCGCACTCATCCAGGCCATTCCATTCTATTGAGAAGGCCCTCTCTATCGGCAAACCCGAGCATGCAATCATCGCAAGAACGCATCGCAACTTTTCCTGTACCAATCCGTATTTTTCATCACAATTAAAACAAAAAGGAAATAAAATAAAAAACATTCTCTAAGTCGTCAAAAGGTGCAGACGTCATCGAAATGCCGTGATGTAAGGGGTATGTCGAATCGTTTACAGGTCATCCTCGTCACTGAACACCTCCTCACCACGCTTTCGGCGGGCCATACGCTCTGTAGAGTAAACGAATTAGTAAATGTGGACACAGCGTTGTGGTATTGATTTATAGTTGACTTACCCTTCTTCTTCTTTCGCAGCTCAGCAGAAGACAGCTTAGCCTTCTTCTTGGTGCTGACAATCTTGTTACCCATGGCATCGAACTTGTCCTCCTCATCGTCATCGTCCTGCTTGAGACGAGGACCAGAACCCTGGCCCTGGACCCAGTTGTGGCCGGAAGGAGTCATCTTGCCGTCCATGACAGCCCAGACTTCCTCAGTCAAGTCCTTGGTGAACTCAGCAGAGTGAGTAATGATGATAACACCACCCTCGAACTTCTTCAGGGCCTTGGACAGAGCACCCAGAGAGTCACGATCCAGATAGTTGGTAGGCTCGTCAAGGACGATCAAGTGAGGTCGCTGCCAAGAGCAAGCAGCCAAAACAGTCTTGACACGCTGACCACCAGAGAGACCACGCATACGAGAGTGAGAAACCAGCTCAGCATCGAGACCGAAGTTCGCGCAGTGGCTCTCAATCTCCTTTCGGACCAGAGGTCGGAACTGACCAGAGGCAAGGGCCTCCTTCATATCGACATCAGCGACCATCTTCTGGTGAGAGGCCAGCAGCTCGTTACGGGGCAGCCAAACGTTGTCAGCAGACATCATGGGAACCCAGCGCTCGTTCTTCATGCCGACGTTCTCACCCAGAGCGAATGAACACTCGTACTCGTAGCTGTTCTTGAACTTTCTACGGGCGTTGATGCCAATGACACGACGCTGAGTACCCTCGATCTTGAAGACCTTGTCCATGGCCTTCTCATCGGCCTCGGTGATGATCTTGTTGGCACGGTCCATGGTCTCACGGTCCTCACCAGTCTGGAAACGCCACTGGATGTACTCGGAAGGAGTCTTGTCCAAGTGGTTATCAATGTGGGCGAAAGCGTGCTGCTTGATGTAGGCGATACGGATGTTCTCGTGCTGGTAGATCTCACCACCAGTGGGGATGAGCTCACCGCAAAGAACGTTGATCAGGGTAGACTTGCCAGCACCGTTGGGACCAATGACGGCAATACGAGAGCCCAGGGAGCACTGGAAGCTGATGTCGGTGATCTGGGGCTTGGAGGTACCGGGGTACTGGAAGGACATCTTGGTGGCACGCAGGATAGCCTTGGCCTTGGTCTTGACACCCTCGAGGAAACCGGGCTCGGGGAAGGTGAACTCGATCTCAGAGGCACCAAGCTCGTAGTAGGACTTGGCAGAAGGAACACGCTTGACGAACTCCTTCAGGTTACCACGGTAACGCTTAAGCTTGAAGCGCTCGTAGTGGACGATGTGCTGGCAGACGTTGTCAAGGAAGCCAGAGTCGTGGGAGACGATGATGGAAGTGCAAGGAGAGTTGACAAGGTAATCCTCCAGCCACTTAACGTTCTTCACGTCCAAGTGGTTGGTAGGCTCGTCAAGAAGCAGGATATCGGGGGCCTCGAAGACGGCACGGCACAGAGCCAGCTTCATCTTCCAACCACCAGAAAGAGCGGAAATCTCACCCTTGACCATCTGCTCGGTGAAACCGAACTCGTCCAGGCGCCTCTCGACATCAGCCTGGGAGACATCGACCTTGGCCTCCTGCAGCTTCTTCATGGTCCAGTCAATGGTGGTCATCTCAGTGTCAGCGGAGTCGAGATCGTGCTCAACGAAGACAGTCTTGACTTCGCTCTGCTTGGGGAAACCCTCGACCTGCTCGTTGTTGATGGCACGCATGAGAGTAGACTTGCCGGAACCGTTGGGACCGCAAAGACCGTAACGCTGACCACGCTTGAGACGCAGGTGGGTCTGGTTAAGCAGAATCTTGGCACCGTAGGCAAGAGAGAACGTGCAGTTGCAAAGGTCCTCACCCTCTTCCTCGTCGGCCTCAGTCTCGGCCTCGGCCTCAGCGCCGGGGGAGGCACGCTTGCGGAGAGCCTCAACAGTGCCCTCAGCGTTGTCAATGCCGGTGATGACAGCGACGTAGGGCTTGAGGTTCTCAACCCAGACGACAGGCTCAGTCTCCTTCATGTCGACGAGCTGGCCAGCAATGGCAGAGATGTACTCGGCAACAGGGCCCATCTTCTCAAGGAGAGAAGCGTAGCGGGTAGAGAGGACCTCCTTGGTCTTGGCGAGGACGACGTTGATATCACCGTCGTTGCGGACCTCGGGGATCTTGCCATCGACGACGTTACCGACACGGTACAGGGTGTCCAGAGCCTGCTTGGTCTTCTCACGAGCCTCGGGGTCAGCCAAGTTGTCGTAGTTCTTCTGGAGACCTGGCATCATCTTGGGCAAGAAAGGAGCGACAATGTTGGGGTCGTCGACCAGCTTGCACATGTTGTCGACAATGACAGCAGACTTTCGCTTGATGGCAGTCTCACGCTCAGCGAGACCACGATCCAGCAGAGGGACCATAAGAGCGAGGGTGGGCTCCTGGACCTCGGTAACGAATGTGGTGGCACCGAGAAGGTGGACAGTCTCGGGGACGTTCTCGGGCTTAGCAATACACTTGATCAGCTCAGGAATGAATCGCTCAATATCCTTGTTGACGATAAGCTGGCAGATGGTCTCCATGACCTTGTAGGCGTGCTCCTTGACCTCCTTCTTGGTGTCCCACATAGCCTCAGAGACGACGGGGATCAATTCAGGGACACGGTAAGAGAGAGGAGCGGGGGCAGTCTTGACAAGAGCAAGGATGAAGTCGAGAGCAGCCATCTTCTCAGGCCACTTCTGGGCAGTGCGGATAGACTCCATCAGGTAGGGGAGAGCAGCCTTGACAGCGTTGCCGTTGACAGCGCCGGCAATGGCCAGGACAGCGGCGTTGGCGGCATTCTTGACGGCGGTGATCTTGTCGCCAACAGCGGCAAGGACAACGGGCAGAAGAACGATGAGGTAGGGCTCGACGCTGGCGCCGACCTCAGAGTGGGAAGCGATGGCCTCAACGGCGAGGGCGGCCTTCTCACGGAGAGCGGCGTCCTTCTTGTTGGCGAGAGCCTTCTTGATGTCGTCGATGGTCCTGTAGGAAAATCACTGTTAATATCAAATGGCGGCTAAAATTATGGCGGTACAGCGATAAGGAAAACTTTTTTTCTCAGTGAATTTGGCCACTAACGTGGCCACTGAATAGAGGGGTAGGCCAGCGGAAACCCCGCTGTGAGTGGCGGGGCACTCGTTGGCCAGGTAAGATTAGAGGCAAAAAAAAAAGTTTTCCCCGCCAAGGAGGAAAAAAAAAAGAGATATGGAAAAAGTGAAGCCAAATTTGAGTGTATGGCCAGAGACAAACTTACTTGTCAGGGACGGCCTGGTCATCAATGCGGCCATTGATGAAGCCAGCGAGCTCTCCAGCGGACTGCTTAATGTCCGCCGCCTCCTTGGAGACGGTGAGCTTCTGGAAGAGCTCGTCCAGGACCTTGAGGGACTCGGCACCTTCGTTAGGCATATTGGCGGTGGTGTAGAAGTAGGATTATAAAAAGTCGGAGGAGGATTAGAGAATCGAAGTCGATTTGAATCTGTCGATATCTACCACGGGCAGTAAAGACTTTTCAATCGAGTAGTCAACAGAGACGATGGAGGATTCGACTCTGCCTGTTGATGTCTTCGAAGACGTTGCTCGATGGGGAGGAACCAAAGAACAACTTATCAAGGACTGTGTAAAATACAAGTCCGAGGTTCGTCGAAAGAGATGACGACCAAATATGAGAAATAATGAAAGGAGATGGAGGTAGTGAGATTAAAGGAGGAAAAAAGGTGGGAGGGCGACAAGTTTTAAAAGGCTGCGGCCGCCCAAGAGCCAGCTTCGAATCCACAACTTTTTTTTTTCTTCGCGGGGCGTGTCGCTAAAATCGGGCAGCCCAAAAAGATTTTTTTGCTGCCCCTCCATTGGGCGCTGAGGCGGGCTTATCAGCTTTATCAGTGACGCGCTAAGCCTGTATAGGATGACACATGTGGTGAGGCAAAGGCGGTGAGGCGTCTGGGTACAAAAATTTTAAGAAAAAATTGCTGTGGCTGTCGAAACAGAAGGAATTCGATGTGCAGCGAATTTTTCTTCTAGGTTTTTTTTTTTTGCCGCTCGACGGGGTCCCTAGTCCCTAGAGGCACCTTTGTACCCCAGCATTGAGCTCTCAGTGGCGGAGGTTGAAGTCTTAAGAGTTCTCTCCATCTTGCTTCTTTTGTGTGTTGGGGAGCAAAGTTACAGATTCTGCGTCAACGAAGTATCGACTCCGAGATTGCGAGTAGCTGCCGCCTCTCGCACCGGTGGAAATTTTATTTGGAAAGGCATCTTATCTGGCCAAACTCTAATAGCGACTTTACGAATGTGGCATCTCTTTCTCTCGTTACCTGGCAATAATAGAGGACAGCGAGGCCTGAATTGCGAATACCTACCCCTCCAGATTCAGGGGTGAATGACTTCAGCCTTTGCAGCTTTTCCCGCCAAAGCCTCATGCTCTGCTGCCACTGATCCGTACACTACTCGGCTATATGGCGTGGTCGTGCTGCAGGTAGGGACTGGTGGGGGACAGGGCAAAATGCTCCCTTGATCTGCCGCCACGCATTGCTATAAGATAGATTGCCATCCCCTATGGCCGATGGTGTGTCTCACATCTCGCCCAGCCGGATCCGCCCCTGCATATGGAGTGGTAAGAATGGTGCTACTCCAAGCTTACTACCAGCTACGAAGGGTCCAATGCATGTACGCAGTACCTGTAGTCCGCACTCATTGGCCCCCCTCGCTACATGTACTGCTGGCAACGCGGCTGCGAGTTCTGGTTGGGCCTACAGATATGATTTATGCATGGACCGAGGCGGTGTCAGAAGCTCTCGCACTTTATCGGCTTGGCCGGACTAATACCTGCTCCCATTTGGTACTTCCAGCTCCTTTGCAGAGCAAAATAAGACAACAGGATGGCTGCGTTGTCCGTGCATTCTGCCTAGTGCCTCCTCGTATCGCTGTATGTGGTCAGTCTGGGCATAATACTCCGTGCTGAGCGCTGGAGATGTCGAATTTACATAAAGCTGCCCTTCTTATCCATCTTCGCGGTGACGGTGGGGTTGGCAGAAAAAAGGTACTCCCCAAATAGTCTTGGCCTGCCATTCCTGTCCAGCGTTGTCGCCACGTTGGCACAGTCTGTGAGCCTCAGTGGCTGGAATTGGGACGGCGTGGAGAATCGTCCCAGGCTAGCATGTGCTCCAAACGTATTCGGTCTGTTCTGCGCTGTGTTGCCGGCCTCTGATCAAGGCAGAGCCTCGTCGATATCGAAACGCACGTCTCACGCTCGGCCAGTCTAGATACGCATTCAGGCTCAGCATCCAGGCAAATCGCATCGCCAATTCCTTAGGTCCATCGCCATGATCCACCACCATCGCGGGGCCCCAGAGTCCGCTGCAGCGTCGTTGCCCATGTTAGATGCGGGCTCACCGACTGTCGGATGCGGCATAGGGCACATATAGACGGGGTTCGCTCGTCGGGCGCATTGGCGAGCTAGCAATAAATTAGCAATTACTTAGTATTCTAAGTGAAGGCAGATGTAGGTGCTAGTAGGCAATGAAGTGGTGAGAAGACTACCAGTCGCCTAAAGCGCCTTCAGCTGCCACAGCATGAATCCAAGGCAGGTGTGACACCAAATTCATCCATGCTGACTCATCACGGTATGTCTGAGAGGCCGCTTGTTTCGATCATTGATTCAGCTTTACGCTTCTAGAAATAGCATTGGAAGATTATTGATCAAGATTAATCAGATCAATGTCTTTCATGTCTCGCAGTTTGCTCTTGATCCTGATCTCGGCCCAACTGGACGTCTTTTGTTGAGCTTTTGGATCGCTTCCCTTTGTGTAAATGCGAACAAAAGTACACATAGCATTGCTCTAGTCTCAAAACCTTGTGCTTACTATCGATTTTTCTTTCATATTTCTTCTATTTAAATCTACCCAAGAGTCATGCATACCAGCTGTACCTACTATTATTTAGTTCTGTCATCCTATCCCTACCCATTTGTGTGTAACAAAAGTGATAGCCAAGCTCCAGCTGCAGAACTTCTTTTCGTTAAAATATTCACCTAACCGTATTCTCATTCTCCTACTTCTTCCCACTGGCGTAAAGACAGGCACACAACACCTTTCAGATGGTAAAATAGTAAGCCAGGGCTTGGCTGGACCAGGCAGCTCTTCACGAATCAGTTCAAACAGGCAAGATAGACTACCATGGTCTGACGTATTTGTCCTTATTAAAACATCGTCAGGTTGGAAGACAAATATGTAAGGGCAATTGACAAACTATTGATTAAGGAACCTGAGCAAGGATATTCCTGTTGGAGCTGTAATCATGAATGAAATTGAAATATTAACAGGTATTTATGATAGGCCGCCTAGGTACTTGCGAATAATTATGGGCTATTAGCCGGGAGCTCAAAAGAGCGTGACAAGGCAACTAAAGTAGAAGGCAAGGACGAAGCTTGAATTTCAAGGTCATAGAGTCATGATATGATAGCACTTGTCCATTTCTATTCTTCTTTCCAGCTTTTGAAACATTATTATCGCGATATTGTACATTCTAGACGCAAAGAGTGGCTGCCGTTGTCATGTCGCGGTGATACACACTAGTGTATATATACTAGGTACGGACACAATATCGGCAAAACTACTTAACATGATTGAGTACATAACGAAGCGCATTATCAATAAATAAGTGGCTTTTGCATACTTTTTCTTATCAACCTTCAAAAGCTTGTCTCTATGGTAGATACGAACCTTTGTTGGGGCATTTGCTTGTCCACCACCCAATATACGCCACCAAGTGTACCTCTCAGCACTGTGCGCCTTCAGTCTCAATAACGTCACCTTACTTTAGCTCTCTTGATACAGCCTTCCTTACACTCTTCTCTCCCTCTTTCTTCCATCATCATTTTCTTGTAACAACAAAGCCAGAATTCAATGTTACGACGCACCCCCAGCTCTATCACAGTACTCAAGGACCTGACACCGAGCTACCAGCGAGTACACCACGTACCTGTAAGTCATAAGGCACATATCCACTCAATCTCAAACCCAAAAACACCAAAGCCTTGATTCTCACAATTTCAACAGCATCATCATCGCCGCGCCCCATCTCATCATCTCAAGCCATATCCTTCATACCCACATCTCACCATGGCTTCTTTCGCTTCTTCTTCTTCTTCCAGGCCTCCCAAATCTGCCCAAGGCATCCCCACCATCAATCACCTCTACTCCGCCAAGCGCCTCTCGCCGCCCCAGGTCTCACCGCAATACGCTCCTCCCAGCAAGATCACCCCAAATAAAGAAATCAACGACCGCGTCTACCTCGTCCGCGCAGACATCACCACTCTCCCCGTAGACGCCATTGTTAACGCCGCAAACACCTCCCTCCGCGGCGGCGGCGGCGTCGACGGCGCCATCCACGCCGCCGCTGGCTCGAAGCTCGTGCGCGAGTGCATCGCCAAATATCCAGACGGCTGCGACACCGGCCAGGCCGTCATCACCGGCGGATACAACCTCCCCGCCAAGCACGTCATTCACACCGTCGGGCCCATCTTCCGCAGCGCCAGAGCGAGCCAACCGCTCCTGCGGAGCTGCTACCAGCAGAGCCTTAAGGTCGCCGAGAAGAATGGCTGCTCCAGCATCGCCTTCAGCGCCGTTAGTACTGGCATATACGGGTATCCGAGCACCATGGCATGTGCTGTCGCCTGTGATGCGGTGAGAACATACCTTGAGCAGGACACCACGAATCAGATCCAGAAAGTGGTGTTTGTGACATTTTTAGACAAGGATGTGAATGCATACAACAGTATACTTCCGTAAGAATCCCCCACCTTTCGGTGAGATCTATCTACTAATGCTTCAAGAAGTCACTACTTTCCTCCCACAGACCGTGATGGGCTAGAAGAGCCTCCTAACGAAGACTAAAAATAGGACGGAAGGAAACAGAGGCAATGAGTGGTCGACGTTTAGCTAGGTGTGCTCGGTTGGGTGCAGCATAGGACGAATTCAATTGACTTTGAAGCGTTATGTCACATCAACCTCGGTTTTTATTTGTTTAGAAAAGATTTCATGATAGATAAAGCCAAAAATAACACCCGATTATCCTCCCTAAAAATGCAACGCGCAAAGTCATTCATACATTGAGCATCATCACCTCTTCGGCCAAGTCCCCATGTCCAAGCTCAGTCCACGACATACAAAAGAATGCGACCCTGCTCTGGTAGCATCTCATCAAATCAGAACCATACGGGTATATATCGCCCTCCTTAGACCAAAGATAATTACACACAGTTGTCACTCCTTTGCTGCACTTTCACGCCAAGCCCAGTTGCTTAGCTACCACCACTTGGGCCACCTTGTGCTCCCTTATTCTTCTTTCTCCGTCTTCTCTTCTTTCCCCCTTGAGAAGGCTGTCCACCCTCAGCTGCGGCTCCGCCTGTGGGACTATCAGGATTGGCATCTTCGGCTTCAGGTTCTTCAGTGTCAGCGCGTGTAAGTGGTTCCGGTGTAGCGGCTTCAGGAGCCTTAGATGATGTATCTACAGGAGCCTCAAACGGATCATGTCCTTCACTAGGCTTAGGCGTTAAATCTTCAGGAACATCAGACGATTCATCTTCGGGAGCCTTAGACGATACGGCTTCAGGAGCTTTGGAGGGTTCAACTCCAGAAGCCTTGGAGGATGCGCCTTCAAGAGTTTCTGTTGGCAGATCCTCAGGAGCCATAAACGGAACGTACTCAGGAGCTTCAAGAGGGGCACCCTCTGGAGCTTGGAAGGGCATCGCTTCAGGGGCTTCAGATGAGACATCATCAGGCGTCTTAAACGGAGCATTCTCAGAGGAATCAAATGCGATGTCTTCTGACGACTTAAAGGGAACATTTTCGGGAGCTGTAGATTCGCTGGCTTTGGGTGGTGCATCTTGAGTTTCTTCCTCGACCTGTGGTTCAGCATCAGGTTCAGCATCAGGTTCAGCCTCTGGGTCAGCCTCTGGGTCAGCCTCTGGGTCAGCTTCGGATGGGCGTGTAAGAGGGTGCGTAGGTTCCTCAGTTAGCTGAGCCAATTCTTCAGACGGTTTGACTGGCTTTGCAGATTCTTCAGTGGTTTCAATCAACTGTCCGGAGCTGCTCTGGCCGAGTTCCTCTCTTGTATCACCCGACGTGCTTGCAGTCTTGTGTCCCGCATCCTTTGCTGTTTTGCCAGCAAAGTCGCTTTCCTCGTGGGTCGATTCAAAATAAGAGGTCTTGAACTCATCGTGGGTGCTACCATCTCCAATTTTGGTATCCTGGCTGGTCGGATATTGGACATGATCACTAATATCAGAAAGCATGGACCTCAGCTGGGCGATTTCATCTCGGAGCTTCTTAATCTCAAGGACAGCCGGGTCCACCTCCAGGTTAGGTTTGACAGCCTCGCATTTCTTAGCCCAGCCTTCGTCTCCAAAATCAACTTCGTTTGCCAATTGCTCCCACTCTTCAATGATATCATCATCTTCTTCTCCACGAGCCCGATTGCGGCGGATAGCGTACGCAGTACGAGTCTCGAAGAAGGCTGTGATTAGAAGAAGTGGAGAATACAAAAAGCCCATGATGCAATCATTGATGAATTCATAAGCCTTCTTGCTCATCCACCACTCGAAAAGAGCCGAGATCACAATCTCTATCAGGTTGAATGGAGCAATATAGACATTTTCATCTGGTGCCCGAACAAACTGCATCGTCTTTTGAGCGAAAAGTGCCAAATATTCATCATCCGCGTTTTCATAGATATCCTCATAAGCAGAGTTGTAAAGGGCAATGAGGATATTGAGAAGGATGACCTAGTGACCCGTATTAGCATAAAGCGTGAACGATATCGTTGAAAGTCGGGTAGGAAAAACGTACCATGACGATGAATGTAAAGCAGTAGTACAGGATAGCACCCCAAGGTGGCCCAAAGCCATCGAAGCCATCAAATTCTGGGCTCCCGAGAATAGCTCTCATCATAGACTCAATGATGAAAACTACATCATCAGCCACATTGTCGTCAGTAAGATCAAGGCCGATAAAAGCCTGCAAGAAGCCAACAATTATGACGATGAGTAGAGCAAAGAATATTACAGACTCCTTCATCATGACTTTGAGAACCACGAGCATTGCTCCAAAGAATCTGAAGCTGTCCAGATAGAGCAAGAGGCGGCACCAAAACATGGGGGCGGTAAAGGCTAGAATATTGTATCCCAAGGTGCTGTAGTACATCCGACCATCAGTGTGAGTTGCAAAGGTCAAGCCAATGATGCGGAATATAAAAGAGGCCGTCAAAAACGCATATAAGATTGCATTGAACGCATTCCAAAACCCCAGAATCTGAGGTCCGGCCTTGTAAACCTTGAGCAGTTCGTCGCAGACATAGCCAAGCGTAAAAGCGTACAAGGCTGCTTCAGCGATATCGATGACGCCACTAGCGTTGACGGTATTGATAGCAATTGTAAAGAGGGCAAGATATATGAGCGAAAACAGAAGTTGGGCAAGATTTTGGTTTCTAGGACTGCGCATCCGATCCGGGTCCATATGAACAAAGAATCTAGTATTGTCCTTTTTATCGTAATCCACGAAGACGGACGGGTCATTCTCGTCTTGGACTAGCCAACCGCGCCATAGATAGCTGATGCATTTTTGGTATCCTGAAGATCCAATGACTCGAACGGCGTGCAAGTCAACGGCTTTTTCAATTACATTCACGGGGGGAGTTGGAAGACCGTTTGCAATGTATGAGTATCGACGCAATAGCACGGAGTGTAGGAGGTACGCAGTGTCCTCTTCTTCCTCGATACTAGTCTTATCATTAGCATGCCTGACAAGGTAGGGTACCGACAAAGAATCATCTCTTGGTTCACGTACAGAGCCTTTGCTATGACGCCGCACGCTTCAGCTCGGAGGTTGTGCAGACCGGCATCCCAGAGCTCGACGTTGGCTTCATGCGAGAACCAGCGTTGATTAACGAGCAAAGAGTAGACCTAGTATGGTCAGTGAGTGATTACCATAATAGGCGGTAACAAGTTTCCAAGCAACCACGTACCACACAACCCTTGTTCTCTTGACCGCCTGCTTCCTTGGCAGCCCGAACCACGTGTGGCGTGATGATGCGGCTGTGTGCTTCTGTGATTCGACTTTCTTCCATCTCGCACGGCACGCACTCTTGGACTAGGTGTCTCAGCCGAAGGCATACTTTTGTAACTTCGGCCGGCGCAATGGCAGAGTCTATATCCTCATTGCGAATATGCGGAAGAACTATAGCCAGGGTACGGAGCTCTTTGTTAGCAGGGCCATCTCCAGGGCACGAGACAAGGACTAAAGTGCCATTGAAGGAAGTTCACTTACGAGCACGCTCTTCTTCATGAAGCCAGTGACGGCTAGAGTGGCTGCCATGTCTATCGAAGCCCAGAAGGCGATCAATGTTGCGCCAGCGATTGCTGCGAGGCATGACGACAACGATCGAGAGACGGTGAGCGGTACAGCGGATGCAACAAAATACCCAGGCGGCCCAAAAGCCTCACGGCCGTGGCCAATTCGCCCTGCAGGTCAAAAACTGAGTAAAAATTGCCAAAAACAACGAGCAGCAGACACCAACCGCGCGGCGGCGAAGAAAAAGCTGGAGGCACTGCGGCAACGCAAGCTGAGTTGAAAGAGCAAAAACGAGGTCCTGCTCTACTATGTAATGCTGTCGGGTCACCTTTGATTTTAGCGGGCAAGAGGATGGATACCTTACCACTGCCCTAGCCAGGGAGCAGCGCCTAGTTTTGCTTAAGCTTCACGGCACTGGCAGGTTGTGCATTAGCTGATAGCAGCGTGGAAGCAGCCTGAAGAGGGCCTGAGCAGCGCTTATCGCTGTTATGCAGCTACAGCCGCCAGCCGCTAGCACCCCGCATGACGCAACAGCACCGCCAGCTGCCTTTCCTGGAGCAGCCTAGCATCGGCTTGCTGCCAGCATTAGCGCTTCTTCAGCGTCTCTAGCAAATCGACGATGGCACCCGAGGACGGCGAATTGGAGGATGGAGGGATTGTGCATCGAATTCTCTGATGCCCCGTTGCTGAGGTCATCTTGAAGAAGTTGGGCGCTAACGACGATGATTCGAGCAGCCTCGTATCTCGACTGCTGCCCGTTGATTAAAGACTCATACAATGCCGCCACGCATTGCTACCTAAGGCCGCAAAGCGCAGCAAATCATGTCTGCCGTGCTGCGGCCTGTCGGATGTTTCTTTGCCCAATGTCGGATCTGGGCGCCGTCTCTGGCTTCCAAGAGGCTCAAGGAACCATGCATGCTCTCAACTCATTCGAGCCAAGCCATGTGTTGCAGAATGTTACATGTGAGGGAGATGCCGCCTATGAGACACTTTGAGTGAGACACATGGCTCTGCAGTTGGACGAATTGGATGCATGTTGCACGGCTGTACGAGTAATTGAATGCATGAAGTTGTCGCATGTTTTGCTCCGGTGTCACACATATTGAACATATCTGGCGTCTCTTCGGTGGATTCCGGGTAGATATACATACATTATGCAGCTGCCAGAGGGATATATCGTGATCGTGGTGCCATATCATAGGTCTTGTAAGTAGTGGATGCCGTGATTGGAAGCCAATTATGCCTCATTTATTTGCAATCTAGGCAAATCGTCAGTGTCTGAGCCATCATGCATAGCTGTATGTCTAACACCAAGTGTAGTTGGGGCCGGAGTATCCTCCCAAGCGGCTCAGTATTAACCGCTGCATGGGTAGCGGCATTTGATAGTCCATGGCATTTTCGAGTTTTCCAATCTTTTATCGATATCGAAAGGTACTTAGAAGGTACATGTACATGCATGCGCCTGTCTTGTTTCTCGAAGGTACCTATCAATAGAACGAAAGACAACTACAATATAAAAGGGGATTTCTCACATTAGAAGACACCGTGTGGAAATGTCATATCTATTTCTATATCTAGTACCAGGCTAACACAAAACCACAAGTAAATAATATTATAATGCCCCTAAGTTGATTCTGCGCAGGTTGTAGCGAATTTTTTAAGCCATGCAAATCATAGACTGCGCAAACTGAATGGGAAGCCCATTGGAATCAAGAGGAACGTGACCACAGTTACCAGCCACCCCAGTGCCTTCAGTTGACACACTCGCGATTTCATTCTGACAATTTGTATCAGAAAACATCCGGCAATTGATCTCGTTTTGGAAAGCCCCTCTGACAGCAAAAATAGAAGTGAATGCACTAAACACAAAGCAGTTCCCTCCATTGGTAGGAACATAACTGCCCAGCTCGCCTTCACAATCGATTCCATTATAAAAAGAAACGCAGCTTCCAAACCAGGGATTGCAGGACTTTGCTTGCGAACCGCCAGCTACTGCTGCCATAACGAATGCAAGGCTGAGCTTCATGTTTGCGGGGGAAACTAGCTGCAAGGCATTAGTAAATGAAGCAAATGTATATATGAAAGATTCAATAGAGGATTGTTACATGATAGTATTTAGATATTATATGGAGAGAAGGGAAAAATGATCTGCATGTATAAATCTTGGTGTAGCGTAGATCAATACCGAAATGGTTGGGAGCTTTGTTAAATTTATAGTAGCAAGGCAAGCGTTAAGAGAAATATACTACGTCTGCTATTGGCTAAGGGACAATGCAAAAGCAGTGAGTAGGCAACGATCCATGTTGCTATTTTATGGAATTCGGGATTCCAAATCAAGTCAGCGCTTATTTTTTTTTTTTATTTTCGTCTTCGTAGTCCGTTATAGCGGGACTTGGAGGCTTCGCATATAGTTTCCAAAAAAAAAAAAAAAGTTCAAAAAATAGCGTAGCTGATATACTACTTCTGCGGGCGCTATTTCGCGTATCTCGTTTATTGTTCTTTCATATGACAAGTCATCAAGCTGCATATATTATGGGGAAAGCTGTCCACCATCCAGCATTGAAGTTGTATTACAGCAATCAGCTATAGCTCAATAACGCAATTAGACTATATACAGAATTGCCGCTATTATTTAACTATTTTTACATCTAGGAGTAACAGTAGTAGTAGTAGTAGTAGTAGTAGTAGTAGTACCCTATTGATTCTATAGCTGGAGTGCTAGATAACTTGACCCTACATTATCAGGTATTACTTTACGTACCACACCTGGCTGATTTCACCTGGTACACATGTAGTCAGTCTGTAGGATATAGTTAGAACCAAGAGCTTTCTAGTAGGTAGTTGGTGATAAAAACGCTGCACATGATCTACAATCTGTATCTATGTATCAGTACGTTTCACAGTTTGAGCAAGTGAGATCCTGATCAAAGCGAAAGTTCACAGCTGGCCGTCCCTTCCATCACCCACTGTGCCGAAACTATGTTTGGCATTGTTAGAATGCCTTTTAGAACTGCAGCCAAGTTTGGAGCTTTGATCTTCAGTCACCATATCTTCATACTAGTATTTACCAAACTTCCACTTGAAACCATCGCTTAGTAGAAGCTACGACTTTCTCAAATCAGCAAGATATCTCTTCGACTCAAAACTAGCGCCCCCATCAACTTGAAAATCACAAATGGACAACCCAGAGAAAGAAATTGTAGCCAAAGACGTACTCCGCCCCGTTCCTCCTCGCCCTGATGGAAGTGTCAGCGACATAGACAAGAGCTTTTTTCCTCTTGGCAGTCAGAATCATCGCAAAAGGGCTGTCTGCAGTACCTCAGAAGATGAGGCTTATTCTTCGTACAAATCTCTCGGAAGCACCTCCGTATCTGCGAGAAAGCGCAGGAAGACGACTCGAGTTCGAGCGACAAAACTATCTCATGAATCAAAAATAGCAGACAAACATGACGAACTCGCTCAGTCCGTCACCATCTCCGACATAAAAAAGGACCCTTTGCCTTTAGTATACGGTGATTTCGAAGCTGACTCGCTGCTGTTATAACCAGAGGATCTTCAAGAACGCCTTGGTGAGGGGCTGCAAAAGTTGATTGACGAAATGGATTGCGACCACTGTCCAAGTATGCACCTAGATCCACCAGCGGTGTCACAGTCTGATCTTCATACTATGAACAACCAGTCTTTTCCCAAAGGTTCACCTGACTGCAGCATAGAGTCAAGTGAGCAGCGTTCAGACTCACCACCTACACTGTTGTTAGGAGCTTCAATTTCGCCCGTGTCTTCATCTATATCTACGCCTCGAGTTTCATCCAAGCATTCGCCACTCATTAAGCGAGCACAAAGCACAGAAAGCGATCAGATTTGTTCCAAGCGTCAGGGTTTACCGAGGTTCAGACGCATCGATCGCCATTGGGATAAGACAGAACAGAAATTTGTTACAATGGAGCCCGCAGCAGAGCCTGGCTATCACGATGCCGCCAAAGCGGAAGATTACATTTTCATGGTTCGTCGAGATTTTGGTTGCCACAAAACCTCCATGGAAACCACTGTAGAGTTCAAGGACAGCTTGCTCAGACAATGCCTCCAATACGTCATGGGAAATATCTCTGGTGTCAACTTTGCTGAAGAACATCCTATACTTGATCCAAAGGCTTTATTTCTGTGAGCAATGCTGGACCTACCTACCTATATCACTTAATCACTCTTTGCTGACTTAGTTCCAATTCAATGGCTACTTGGATGATTTCCGAAGTCATCACAAATCGGCGCAAGCCAGGGTCTTTGACATAAAAGGATACTGGCCGAAGGAAAAGTGGTATGAGTTCCGAAAAGAGCAGATGTCCAGGAATTTTTATCGAATACCTGGAACAAGAGTTCGCAGAAGTCAAAAGGAACCTTGATTCAATGCTGAGCAAAGGAGTCATAACCTTTGACTTATCGTGGTCACTCTGGAAGCCCTCTACGCTAATATACTCACCTACCTATCGGTACCATGAGGTTCCCAGTGTGTCCGTGGTGAGTTGTACAGACAAACGGAAGACCCAGTCTTCAACAGACTCAAAATATTTTGTGGACTCTATATTTGTTCGACTTTGACGGCCAAACGCTTGCCTACAAGCCATTAAAAAGAGAGGTACAGCGGTTCAATGGTGCCGTCAATATCACCAGCCTTCCGTTTTACCCACTTCAGTATCACAAAGACGAAGCCCAAGTTCGCCATTCGTTAATTGGACGAGGAGCCAAATTTGTAGCTATTCAAGGAATACATCACAAATCATTTACAGGCATCGCGTTCCAGCTGGTTCAAGGCAAGAAGGAGGTAATACCAAATCTACGTGGGTAACAAAGTAGGATAATGGTAGATCCCGTCGGCTTTCGAAAAGTACATCCGGATTTTTTCAGAACAACAGACTTGCCGATGCAATATACGATTGAAGACAAAACCTTCAACAATATTATACAACCCCAGAGTCTCATGGATATGCTATCTATCAAAACAGCCGAAGATAATCAGCATAGCCTTGGAAGCGATGAGAAAATCAGCAATAATTGGCCCAGCAGCTTAAATGTATTACCAGAGAGGAAGTACATACATGGAGAAAGCAAAACTAGAGACGTCAAAGAACAACTTGTTACTTATATGTTCCCCCGTTGTGGTTGGATATTCTCCTGCGAGCTTGGAATGGCTCGAGTCTGATGTGCATGGTATCGAAGACGTTAAGTGGAATGAAAAAGCATAGGATTCTCTATACTTGATGAGAAGATGAAAGAGTTGATAAAGGCGTCCGTGGCGTCTCGCGTCTTCAGTTCATAAATTGGCGTCAATAACAAACTGCTGGCGAAGAAGAGAAGGCTGACCAGTGAGTGGCTCCATTCGCACGACTTTGGAAGTAGTGCTGATTATTGGCCAGTCGTGCTACATGGCCCTCCAGGGACTGGAAAGACACTTACAGTGACAGGGCTAAGCGATAATACAAGGTGTCCTTTGTTGATGCTACCAGCTAGAGAGCCCATAGGATGATGCTGTGCTGTTTCAATCGATTTTATCCTAGATAAGCTTTTGACTACTTGCCAGAGCTGGAATGCCATTGTAGTCTTTGATGATGCCCAAATATTGCTAGAAAAATACGACTGCCTTGGCGCCGAGCGAAATACTTTGGTAGCCACTGTTTCACGGCACCTAGAGTCTTTTCAAGGCATCATCTTCTTGACATGCGATACCATCCAGGTAAGTTGAGCAATACGCACGATAAACTATCATTAAATGCTGTTACATGTCACATTAAGGCTAACAATAGATCAAGGTATTCGATGAGGCATACAAATCGCGGATACACTTTGTCCAAAAGTTCGAAAAGCCAGATAGAAAAGGTAAAAATATCATCCTCAAGAGAGCTATCCATCGAGTTACGGCCCAGGATCTTTTGAAAACCGAGGCATTTAGCGATGAAGACTATGATAAACTTGTGGAAAACAATCTCAGCGGCCACGAGGTTGAGAGGGCAGTTGAGCTGGCCCTGGATTTGGCAGAGGCGAGAAAGGAGGCGCTCGGGGTACGGCATTTACAGGATGTCATGGACATGCAAGAAAAGTTTCGATGCAATTTTGGAAGGAAGGATTATCGGAATTATTTTTCCTACCTAGTCTTTGATCTCTTTAGGGTAGATCTTTAGGGTAGGTGCGTGAGGAGGGCTTGTCTTTGTTTTGTGCCGCACTATTTCTTCTTGCTGACCACATGCTCAAAATATTGGTAGCTTGCTCCCTTCTCTTTTTTTAATACAGGAACGTGCAATGATAACAGTTTAGGTCTCGTCGTGCAACACAAGAGCATGCACGTCTTAATCCACGGTTTACATTGAGTGCATCAAAAGCAGCGTACTGCATAACTGTGAATGCTCTGTATCGTTTCATGTTGATAGGGTAGCTGTTTGCAGTCTCGTGTAGTACGCACAGTACTGTGTACCAGGAAGCATGAATGCTTGTCACATGATTGATAGAGCCTCTTAGGTTCGAGCTTCTATAAGAGCTTTTAGTTTGGATAGCGTCACCAGACAAAAGGCGGAATACTGGCTTATCTGAGCTAATGGGACTCTTCATTCTCAGGGTAAGACACACATGAGGTCACCAAATGCCATGTTCTACTCCCAATTCATGGCGAGACATCGAAACCACAAAGCTCATAGAGCACACTGATCTGTTAATGCTATGTATTCTGTATGCAGTTACTTATACGCAATTGTACTTGTGCAACCCGGAATAAGAGCGTATTGGTATAAGTTCCGATCCTTGTTAAAAGTCCAGGCATGCACTGTTTGTCCCCTGGCGATGGTTTGCCGGAGCTCGTGATTCAAGGATAATAAGCTTTCCTTCATTTGCAGAAGAGGAAAAGCTGCAGAACATCCTCGTAGGGGGGATTCAAGGTTCAAGGACACGTTCGAACGTTGACACCGTTTATAGAATGCCAAAGGAAGGGCAGTCGAAAGGGCGGACGCGCGGATCCGATTGCTGCGGCTGGGTCGTTGTGGAGACCCGGAACCCGGAATATGCACCTGTACGGAGAAGAAAGGAAGAGGATGGATTCAAAGGGGGGAGGCGGAGCCATGTGTCAATGCGTTTATAGGAGAAGTGATGGAGCCATGGGGGAAGAAGAAGGAAAAACAGGGAAATCGGGAAGGGGGGGTATGTAAGAATAGTAGCAACAGCGGGGATAGAGGAGACGAGATTGGGACGGTGGTCTGAGTTAGAATGAATGGTACAGCACAGTATGGAGAATCGGAGCTTGTAGCTGTCATGTATCTATGAGGACGAATAAGCGGGAATTGACATGTTTGGGTGAGGTTCAAAGAGCGGTGACGCGGTGGTTTCGCGTTTTGAAGAGGTTGGAGCCGAATGGAATGCTAGTGCAAAAATAGGTTGTGGTGTTGACAGTGTTTTGGTTGGTATTGGTTGGTATTGGTCTGGGCGAATCAGAAAGGGGAGCACTATTGATTGATTTCGATAGTTGCAGGGCCCTGAGTCACTTGCTTGGCAGTAGTGAGTTAATACTGCTAGCAGACTGAATATGCAGATAATGTTGGCTATGAGTAAAATAAAGTGTACATATTAAGAAAGAAAGAGACAAAGGAAAGGAAAAGGAAATAACGCGATGGATCATGTTGTTCTATAAAGAGACAGTAAAATGTTGCTGTGCATAAAACATAAAACGCGAAGGTCTCAGTTCAACTCAACACGAGCACTTGTAAGCAGAGACAAATGACTAAGAGCTGAATGAGAATAGAACTGCCGATTCTTACCGCCTACAACGCCTGGGGACCCAAGTTGTTAAGGATTTTAGCCGTTGGCTTGGCTTTTGGCGGCCCTGGCGGCCCCGGCAGCCCGATGCAGCAAAGGCTCGATTTTGCACGAAATTGCTTCGCAGGGGGGCCAGAACGAGCTCATTTCCCTTTTCGCGCTGCTCCCCCTCGTCAAGCAGGCGAGATTCGAAAATGCTACGGGGTAGTAGTGGCAATTGGTAAGTGTAAGGTTCATGGAGTCATTCATGCTTTTTCTTCCATTCCAGAAGGCGCCTGGGCGACGCGAAGTTTGTTCGTTTGCGGTCTTGGCGAGATGGCTGGGCGGTGGGCGCTGAGCAGTGAGAAAAAAAAGGGTCAGAAGACAAGAGGAGGGTGTCTCATCTTTGAGCCTTGGCTGAGCAGTGATAGGTTGTCGCTCAGGGCAAGCTCTGAACAGGCTGCGACGGTGAAAAAACAATCCATCTGCGAGGATGGGGGGGAAGCACAAGGATTGGGAGGGTCAATTTGGTAGACGAGGCCCGGAGCAGATTCTATTCGTCTTGATTTAATGGTGTTCAATCAGTTGGTGCATTCAATCACATGTATAAGGCGGGAATAAGCTAGTAGAGGTACTTACAAACTCTAATAAAGCCCGGCGCTTCAAATGTACCGAGTACGTAGCGTCAACTACCAGTACTAAAACGACAGGCATTCATTAAAGCATATCCATGCGCACATCGCATGGTGGATCGTCAACGGCCATTGTGTCGAATGTCAAAGTCCGTGTAATCGTAAACAGCTTGCATCTCTGTCATACACAGCGGTTAGGCAAAGCACACAAACTGTAGCACACAAAGAGGGAATTTCAAAAATTAAAAAAGAAATCTTGTCGCACATCCATTACAAACAATCACCAAGCACAACGCAGCAGCAGTCCCATTGTTGCTCTTTTCCTCTTGTGGGCTGACGCGGCGAGATCCAGGCACTCAACCTGGCTCCACCGCGCAGCTGAGCCAATGGCGGCCGGCGGGTACCTGGTGGTTCCTGGACCGCTGTACTGACAGGGGTCTCCTGGGCAGTTTCATGGGGGGCAGCATCGCAGATTTAGGGGGCCGTGGACAAAGACTTTTACGAGCCAGGCGTTGCCACAGAGCGCTAGAACGTGCTGCAACCGGGTCCAATCACTGATCCCTTCCCCCCCTGCCGCTTCACAGTCCCCTACCGCATGCGGTACGCCTTAATAACGTGCTGCTTTCCCTCCTCCCTTCGTTCCTATTTCTCTTCCTCCTCACCCCGTCTTTCACTCTTCCTCAGAGCCATTCCTTAACAGCAGAAACATCGCCGGCGCCCCTTTTCAGCGTTCGACAATACCTTCTTTTAGCACCTACAAAAGCACTTCGCGCATCCAGTCGCCCAACCGCTCCTTCAGCCAAGTACAGACGCGCAAGCCGTATTCTGGGAATACCTAAGACGATCGACCACTCCTTTGGATATATCAAGTACACAGCATCTTCAAGTTTTCGAACAACAAACAACAACTACCGACATCATGAAGTTCTCCACCACCTCCGTTATCCTGGCTGCCGCCCTCGGCGCCTCTGCTCACCCCAGCGGCCACGTCCACCAGCGCGCCCACAACTCTGTCCAGGCCCGCGGCGACTTCGTCATGGCCAACAAGCCCGCCGTCGCTCCCACCTCTACCAGCGCTCCTGTCGCCACTCCTACTCCTTCTTCTGCCGCTCCCGCCAAGGATGCCACCTCTGGCGGCCAGGGCACCGGTGTCTCGACCTACACCAAGTTCTGCCAGGGCGGCAACAGCAAGCGTGCTACCGCCGCCGAGATTGCTTATAAGGGCAATGTCGGTGGAGGCGGCCAGTACGGATGCAACCTGATGGCCGTCCAAAACCACCTCGTCGACAAGTACCAGTACACCATGGTCTTCAACAATGAAGGCGGCGACGCTGAGTGCGCCTGCTGGAACAAGATTGGACCTGATGGCGGCATCAACGGCTTCTTCAACGGCAACGAGGCCCTCAAGTTCTCCCTGCCCGCTGGTGGCAAGCAGACCGTCGCTATCGACAGCAACTCTCAAATTGGCTGCACTTGCGGCGTGGGCAGCCTCCCTCTGACTCCCATTGGCCAGTTCGCCGGTACCTGGATCGAGGGTGATGTTGGTAACCTCTCCAACGGCGGTTGGTCCGGCTGGGACGCCTCTTCCCTCGTTGCCGCCGCTGCTGGCATGGATATTCCCGGCCTCAATGTTTGCGGAACTGGCGCCCAGGCGGGCACTTGCTCTACCATCTTCCCCGGCGGCACCGGCAAGAATGCCTTCATTGCTGGTACTGCGGCCATGGATGGTCTGGGCCTCAACAGCCCCCCCGGCCCCCAGTCCGTCATCGTCACCGTTGGATTCCAGGGCTAAGTTCTCGATTCTCACTGAAAGATGTTTGGAGAAGTGGAATAGAGAAAATTAGTTGGGCTAGGGTTTGGGACTTTTACATGATTTCGGCTTAAGAATTTCTTACGTGGAGAATATCTACGGTGTTTTTGGTTTGTGGCTTTTGCGGATTCCCCTTCGATACCCATCGAGTGTATGGGAATAAAAACCACTCAGAGTTACTCGAATCCGTGCTTTATATATATATATTACGGTTCTTTTATATATATAATTGAAATGTTTATTTGATCTTTTAAACTTATATGAATCATGTTATCAAAGCTTATTTCTCCAATATGTGATCACTCTTGAGCTTAATTCTAACTTTCTTTCAAAACAATAGAGAAAAGTGGTGGATGGCGTTGCACCATTCCACTCACACATCTTTTCTCTTATTGTGCCTTTGTCATGGAGTTTGCTATTCGTGTGAACTTCAACTAAGCGGTGCGCCATGGCGTTTTCCTTTCCGTTGGTTCCTGGGCTTGCACAACTCGCGTAGCTGGAACGCACTAGGCCTTTGAGCCTACTAAACGTCTAGTCTGGGTTTAAAAGTTCTCAGCTTCGACTTTGTCCCATTTGACACAAACGGGTTCTCATTGAGTCGGTTCCTTTTTCCTTCTCTTCGCCCACGGATCTTTCTTTTGTTTGCCGGAAAGTTTCCGATCTAGGCGCTCTCATTTTAGGCATCCGACCCGTAGCTAATGCAGGTCACAAAATTTTTTTTCCCCTTCCATGGCCTCCGATTGCACAAGACGTTGTGAAGCTATTGCTTTTCTGCAAAGCATAAAATCTACCCCTCTTCCTTTAAATGCTCGTTTGGAGCGCCAATGGTGTGGTACGGGTGAGCATCCGAGTGGTCGGCTAGGTGCATTGCATATACGCATTACACGTCAGACCTCGTAAAGCAACACTTACACGCACATCACAATCACAATCACAAAAAGACAAAGTGAGGCGAGCTGCAGCGGGTTGGTCGGTTCGTTCGAGTCATTGATGAGTTGGCAGAGAGCCGAGTGGATTTGTGTGCCTTTGCCACATGGGAAATGGATCTGGTTGGCGGCCTTGTCAGGTACTAGTGGCATTTCTTAAAAAAACCGGTTATAGCATCGGTATACTTTTAAGGTAATGCCCATACCTACTGGTGACATACTTTAGCGATTGACGTTGGGATCTTTTGAGGTGGAGGGCATCCACCGAATCGGCGCATCTGCTGGAGTTGCCTTGGCACGCGAGCAACGAAGCTTTCTTGTTTTCGCTTGTCGGTGATGGTGGGGAAGGGTTATGGAGCTTGAGGCATTATTTTGGTTGGAGAGAGCTACATACCTAAGTGAGTACCTAGCTATTCAGCTATTCTACTAAGCGGTGGCAAAAAGACATGTGAAGCTAGCATGACGAGTTTTGTGAGCGAGAACCTTGGAAGCGTGTAAGGATGGTGATGAGTAAAGGATGATCAGCTCTGCCGGACAAACACGTACTTTTAGAATCGTGAATTGATCATTAATTATTCATTACTATTTATGGTAAGCAAAGGCATAATATGCTACTGATATTAAACCACTGACAGAATGTGCAAGAATTAGATGCAAAGGCTGGTAAACACACAAAAGTCGAATTTTGGCAGATTACTGCATCGGACGCTAACTGCCCCGCCCATCCTTTTCATGGTGCCGACTTAGCCTAAGGCAGGACTTTACAAACTAGCAGTATTTTATGTTAGTTAACTGTTCAGTTTCTGAAGCCGCATGTGTAAAAATGTGTGTCCACTACTTTTTCTATGATAATGAGACTATATATGATGAATGGTCCTAAAATTCATAATGCTGGTGTTGGTGATTAATTACTCAAGATTTGAATCTTTAAGAGGCTCTTCTTGTAAGCTGCTCCAACATAATATCTAGACGACCCAGCTCGGGTCGGTAAAAATATGCTCCGTAGCACAGTATGGATTAGGCACCCACAGCACAGCCTCTCAAGATTTGGCTTCATGTTGAGATGAGGCTCATGAGTCTTTGCTGAGAGGCCACAACCATGGCAGAGCCACGGCCGTGAACCTTACAAGCCTGGGCAATTTTCATTGTCCTTGGCTGAATTTAAACATTCATCATGGTATTAGATATTGCAGGGCCGCCTGAGCCTCAGCTGCCCGCCAGCAATGACGATGATGTTGCTATTATCAAGCAGAATATGCTAAAAGAGACATGTCAGAATATCTCAATTTGCAACTCGTACATGCCCGAAATTGAAGCCTTTCTCAAAGCTGTCGAGTTAAAGGGTAAGAACCCGCGAGTTACTGGCCTTCCTAGTTTCATTCGTAAACTGCGAAAAGAGCACGATATCTTAAAGCGGGTAGAGTCTGAGCTCGTTGATGAGGAACAAGACGAAATTGGACTTGGTCTACTGAATAGGAAACTGGTGGCAAGCTCCACTATTGTCAATCACGGGGCAATTCACTGGGATATTCTCAAACGCTGCCGGTCATTTCGCATCGTCAACCAGACGTTTCAGGGGTCGGCCAAAGAGGATCGCAAGAAGCAAGTTTCGCGAATTATTGGGGATGGCAGAGAAAAGCAGCAGCTGAATCGGACATTGAAAGAGCAAGCCAAGGTAGAAGTTGATGTGGTCGAAGGAGGAAGTGAGTGGCTGGACATTCGATGGCTTCAGGCGGATAGGCTGGCCCGGCAGATGACGGACTGCGGCTGGGGATGGGGCGACTACCAACTGGGAGATATCGTCGACCCTGAAGAGTGGGAGGATACGCCTCTTGCTAAGCAGATAAGGCGGCTGGTTGCTGCGGCTAAGATGAATCGCCATGAGTATCGCATCCCCCGTCTGCGAATCGTCTTTCCTAATATCACCAAGGGGGAAAATGAAGATATCGATGTGCTGTTGGATCAGATATGCCGCCTCGACCCCTTGGTCGAAATAGTCATCGAGGACAGCAGCAGCATTTTCATGAAGACGCCATCTCCTTCTCTCCAAGATGCCATCAGAAATCTCATAGGAGACGAGCTAGACGGCCTCACAAACATCCTTAACATGGATCACACCATTCTCGTCGACCTCATCTCCGACATCACTCACTTTCAACTCCAACCACAGCCATGGCAGGCTCAAACCACGCAGCTGCAAATCGAAGAAGAAAGGAAACAGGGCGGCGTCATGGTGCGCGCCCTGTATCCAGTCTTACAAGGCCGCACCCTCGTCTGCACGCAAGAAGCAGCCGAACACTTCCACGAAGTCCTCAGCACAGTTGGAACGGCCACGGAAAAGGAACGAGGGAGACTCTTGGTGCCGTATGATGACGAAACCCGCGGCATGCCAACCGAGGATATTCGCAAGCGCTTTGAAGAACTCTCTATTCACCCTCTTCCTCACAACGTCCAAGTTCCCATACAGATTCTGGATGAGACATGGACCATGGCCACCGTTACGCAGGCCGTGGCAGACGGGCGTCTTCCCAAAGTTGCTCTTGATGTTGCCCAGTGTGGCGCATTCAAGAGCTCCAAGCTGAGTATATACATGTACGGCTGGGCGACGGGCAATGTGACCATCACGTCGAACAAGGAAGTTCGCGGCCAGATCCGTACGTGGGTCGAAGCCAACAGGAGGGATGACCAAGAACGTGGCCCGACTATTTGGCGTATTGACGTTACGAGGAATTTGTTGGCCAAGAGTGCCACTCCGCCGTCGACACTTAAGGCAGAGAACGGTTTAGAAGGAGACACGACGACACGACAGAGATGAAAACATAGAGCTATATCCAGACATTATGAGTAATATTTTTGGGTCTCGCAGATACACAGCCTTTAATTCATACAAGAAAATAAATGGATTCACCCTATTGCTTACCATAGGAATATCAATAACACAAGGGATCAATCACTTGCTATTCAAACTTCAACTTTGACGTCCTCCACATCACTTACATAACTGCCTGCTACGCCTTATCCTCCGAACAAACAAGCACCGTCTCAGTCTTTGCCCCCTTTTTCGTCACCGTCTCTACAAACGACGTGATAGTGGGCGCACTCGGCTCTTGCCACCACACAAGCGCACACTGGCCACACACCCTCTGCTTCGTATGCGTGACGGTCTTAGTGTACACCGTCTTCGTCGAGCCTTGGTGGTCAGCCTGGAGGGCATAAGTGAGAACGCAGTCTGGTAACATCGTGCCGACGGGAATGTCGGTGTAAGAAACAATACCTTGCACTGTGGCTTGGGATGGGGTAGTAGCGGCCGAGGCCGAGGCCGCGGCGGCGATGCTCTCTGCAGAAGCTTTAGTTACAGTGACGGTGGTGATACTCTCCTTTGTGATTGTATTTATGACAGAGGCGGTGGTGGTGGTTGTAGCTTTGGCGGGTTCTTCGATCGAAGTGCTAGTTGTGGGGGTGCCGCACACGAGCTCTGTCTCTGTATATGGTTCCACGGCTGTGATTGTCGTCTTGAATACAGCGACTGGAGGGACGCCGAGCGGGATAGGAATGGGCGAGTTGTTGGTACAAGTACCGCAGTTGACGATCCTGTCGGTCGTCGTCGTGGTAGTGAAGATGGTGCGAGTAGGGCCGATGTTCAGCTTAGGCACCTGCAAGACCCTAGCAGTGCAATCTCCATCTCCTTGAAAGATGACGCCCGAATCGTTCTCGAAGTCGACATACTCCATTAGTTCGTCCGCTGCTCCTCCTTCAAGTTCGCGTTTCTTCGCATCCTGATGTCTCGGGGGCGGAACCTTCCACCCAGAGCAGTGAAGGTGCGTGTAGGTGATTGTCGATTTGAGCTCCTTCGTGACGTACTTGAAGTCGGTTGGACCGATGTACCCAAGATGCGGGTGGTCAAAGTTGGTGACGTGCATTGCGAGCTCGAGATAGGCGCAATCGCCGCAGTCGAGCGCTTTGTGAACCAGCTCACGCTTCAGCTTCTTGTACTTGGTGACGGTTATCACGTCCGGCGGCGGCATGGGTATCGCCTGTTGCGTCCAGATCTTGGTTGAGGTGCTTGTGCAGTAGGAGGTGTATTCCGGATAGGGGTTGAGGCGCCATGGGGGTGCCCTGGTGATTGTGCCGCCACCGTGAGGACCCCTCTGAGGGAGAGGATTTGCCGCGGTGATGGAGGCGAGGCCGGCCGCGAGAAGGGCGGACTCGATTGATAGAATCATGGTGAGAGTCTGTGGTGATATAGTCGATATTGTTCAAGAGGAATCTGAGTGCGAATAGATAGGGTGATAGAAGGAAGGGAGTGAAGGGAAATAAGGGAAGGGATCGGGAAATGTTTTTATGTCTTTTACTCGGTTGGTGCCACCATAGGTTAAGCGAAAGAAAACGCGTTAGAGTTATGAATTAGAAGAATCGTTAAGAAAGCAAAAGCAAATTCTAAAGTTTCGCTATGGATAGTTTACTTTTTTCCTTGAATTTCTTTTGCCCCATAGACTTAGAGGAGGCGTCTCCTACAAGCTTTGGAGCGTGTCCGCCACACACAGGTTTTAGCCGAACCCGAGACAAAACTGGACAGTATCGCGGATAGCGTTCATTTCACCTGTTACTGATTTCCAACTTTGAGTAAGGCGAGACTTGATGATTGCCAGAACGAGGATGGTTTTGCAGATCGTCGGTGTTGGCCCCGAGATCTGTTGGGTAAAGGGTCCTTCCTTTGCGCTTTAGAGCCTCTTGTGGCTTGGCTATACCTGAGTATAATAGTGTGCATCTACCTATGTACTAAGTAAGGGGAGCTGAGATAGATACAAGTATGTGCAGAAGAATGTAGAGGCGAGTGGCGACTAAGTACGAACGTTGCTCAGCAAAATAGAATCTATTTACCTACATGTACTCGTAGTTGAAAAGCAAAAGTGCAAAATAATAATGTATTAACTTAAGTCTATAAAGTATCTACCTGGTATCAGAGTGCTTGACACAGGTCCCCTTAAATACTTATCGAAAAAACATTTATACGGCACATTTTTATTACTCGTAAGCCATGAAGCTCTACCAAGATAGTCTCATTCGGCGTTACATACGGCAAAACCCGAGTCCTACAAAAGTTCCTGCAGCATAATAGCATAATATCAGCCGGTCAGACTTTGCCTTTGGTGATGTGCATTCCTAGCATGAAACACCACGTAGCCACGTAGCCACTATCCTCAATTCCCTCTTTCCATATCCTCAGCTAGCAAAGAGATGCTATAATTCGTTCTATCTTGTGTTTCAAATGCGAGGGGTAGGAGTTGCCGAGCAAACTGTTCGATGCAATGTACTCGGCGTCGCCACATGCACTCTCGCCGTGATGATCATGGCCGGGCAATGCACCACCGGCACCTCCGTGACTCGAACATCCGAGCAGCCATGGCAGTCTACCGAGCTCTCAACCGTGACTGTGGACGAGTAGATACTCATTGTGCCGTCCCACGAGCATTGCGGCCAGTACGGCGGAGTAGGGAGTCGAGACTGCGTCAGAGTGAGGGTAGTTGTGCAGTTGATCTGGGAAGCAGCTTCGTGTAGTTCAGCCGCCGTGGCAAAGTTTGCGCCGAGGAGAGCGAGAAAGAGGAAAGTTTTGGTAGATAGAATGGCCATTGCGCTACTTGTAAAAGAGGAAAAGTCGTTTCAATTCAGTAGAGACAATTTTGCTTTTGTTGTTTTTGCCACTTTAGTAGTCGCCAAGTATGCTTGCTCAATGAGTGACGGCAAGAGATGAACCGGGCTTATTCGACCTTTTTTTATACATACAAAAAAGTCTGCTTTTCTTTAATAATCGTGCGAGACAAGGAGACAAAGTCGAAGGATGGCGGTGACACATGCAAGGGAGGATTAGGAGATTGGCATCGTACAAGCCGGAAAGACGGCAGAGACGAGAGACGCTGACGTAGCGGATGCCGTGGTCACATGCAGCCCATTGCAGCTGCCTTACAATTGCTATTGAAAGTGCAATTCGATTCTTTATTTATTCAAGTTGAGATTCAATTGTACAGGTAATATTATATGGTAATATGAGTTGAGAGGCAATACGAGTTGAGAGGTCCATAGAGTGCTAGAGACACTGTCTTATACACTCTGGAATGGCATCCATCCTCCCAACTCCAGAAATAGAAATAGACGTCGCCAAGAATAGCACTTCATCTACATGGAGTTGGTAGCACAAGAATCCATCAACTTGACAAGTTCCACGCCCCCTCATCTACATCTGACCAATCTCAAAGTCCAGCTCGTCCATGAAGTCGCCGCCATCAAAATCAGGATCCCACTGCGGAAACGATATCCCCTGGTCGCCCTCAAATACCCAATCCTGCATCCAATCCATCGGAATCCCAGACATGGTCGATAACCCATCCAGGCTCGCCGTCTCATAATCATCCCACTCGGACGCAGGTAAGCCCTCTCGCTCGGCCACCTCCTTGAGCATCTCAAAGCACCGCTTGCCCATGGCTATCGCCGCTTCGAACATCATGCGCGTCTTGTCTGCGGAGTCAGCCCCAGCCTCGAGCGCCTTGATGTGGGCGAGGCACGCCTCCATGAAGATGATGCCCTTGATGTTTGTCTCGCCGGCGCGGACCCGGCTAAGCTTCCATTCCCGTGTGCCGATGAGCCGGTCGCGCAGGTTGGTGCTGCCCACTGTTGGGAGGTAGCCGAGACTCGACGCCTGGCCGGTTTTGGCGTGGAAGAGCTCTATCTGGATGTTGATCATGGCCTGCGATGCGACATTGTGGAACACGCCCGTTCCGGTGACGACGAGTCGTTTGAGGTCGGCATCCATGACTTTGCTGGCTGCGGGATTGTCTGGAGACCAGGCATCGGGGAAGCCCCAGATGTGCGTGAGCTTCAATGCGCTGTCCAGGCACATTTGCCGAGAAAAGTAGAATTTGGCGTCGTCTAGGTACTTGACAATAATGGGCTGGTGAAGTGCGTGAAAGCAGCGATACAGGAAAATCTCCGTCAAAAGCACATGAAACTCAGAGATTGGCGAATTCGGCACTGCTTTGAGAGCCATGAGAGATTCCGAGATGGCTCGGCAAGATTTTGTCAGATCCGAATTCAGCCGCAGCGTTTCTTCGTAGTGATCGCCTGGCCTTGTGTTGTTGACATGGTTAATGAGATTCAGGCGCAGTGGCACCGTCGACTGTAGAGCCCTCAATACTGACGTCTGAGTCGGCACCTTTGGACTTTTTGCGACTGCACCATTGTCTTTCTCGTCAGTGAGTTCATCGTCGTTTAGATTAGCTGGAGGCAGAGTGTCGTAATGGGCTGTGGAAAGCAGCGGCGAGCCTCCGGCATCAAAAGAAAACTGCACGTTCAGCTCCAGGACAGTCGCCCATAGACGACGCCGCATCTCAGCTCGATATATCGTCATGTCTCCGAGAAACTGGGGATCTCGATGAAGGCCCACAAACATGGCGTTTCTCACCAGGTTCCCAGCCATCATCCACACCATGTCTACGCCGCAATTGCACGTGGACTTTGCGAGGAGCAAAAGACACTGGATTTGAATGCCCTCGATATTCATTCTTTTCTTCTCCGGCGGAATCATAAGCCACATCTGGGCTTCGAATATCCACTGCGTCGCCATGGGCCGCAGGGAGAAGTAGTCGTCATATACGGTTGTCCCAAGCGCCATGACGAGCTGAAGCAGAATCACAAAGGAGTCATTGGACGGAAGGCTGCCTTCCCAGAACCTCGCGTAGTCAGCCCTGAACGTAGGTATATGAACGACGCGGAAGACGCCTTCAAAGGTGCGGAGATAGTTTTCGACAAGCTGATCTGCAAGTTCTCGGGCAGGAATCTGGTGCCCTAGACTAGTAGATGAGAGTGGTTTCAGGCGATGTTTCTTGATCTTGCGCCCAAGGGCTTTACATCTTCCAAGTGACTGATATAAATCTCCCTTGTTGACCTTGTCTTGACCAATGACGTCTTGTTCTATAGTGAGCTATCAGAGTTAGCACGAACTGTGAACACAGCGCAATACTGGGCATACTACTCACCATGCTCAATCCATATATCCAATGGCTATGGGCAAAATACCGAGACTTGGCCACAAAGCCCCCTGATGGCTCGACCGTCTCTTGCGCAGACGGGCGCTTCTTGAGCGCATCTGGAGCGTCGTTGATGCGCAGAGCCTGGGCAAGCTTCTCCTCCAGCTGATGAACCCGAGAGACCAGCCAATCGACATTGGGAGACGATGAAGTGGACGATGTCCCGGCCTTGGAGCTGAGAATGGCAGACGATGACGATGCGCCGACAGAGTCAGTGTTGAAGGGGCTGATTTCCGATGCATCTGGGTTTGGGGCATCCGGCCTCGGTTCCGCCGCCTTGAGGTTCCTCAGCGAAGCCTTGCCAGCGCCATCAGCCGAATCTCTCCCGGTGGCCATCATGGCGTCCATCTTCTTGGCCCGCCATGCAGGGACGTGATACGGCGCATACGTGCAACTGGGGATGTTGGACTTGACGCAGTTGGCGCACGGCTGCGTGCGGTCGCAGCGGATCTTGCGTTTCCTGCACTGCTCGCATGACAGCGGCGGACGGCGGCGCTTCTTCTCGGCCATGGGAGGAGGCATGGGCGCCTTTGCAGCCTCGGGCTGCAGCGGCTGCTGAGATTCTGAGCCCATCATGGAGATTCGGTCCAAGTAAGTTCAAGGCGTTATAGGTAAGTGCATGCAGGCATTTGCGCCAGGCTTTGGCGGGGGGCTTTTACAGTCCAGCACTCGTGAAAACAGAGATTAACACGATAGCAATAACGTCTAGTAATTTTATTTCATCGAGATTGCAAAATACTTGAAAAAATGTAGGATTCAATTAGCATGAAGGAACAGCTACGCGAAGCCTCTAAAGCCACTGCTGTTCAACTGCCGCTAGCTAGTACATATTCATACGTGCTGAGGCTCGGAAAGCGGCGCATATCGAACTCACTGTTCGGTGTTTTGGCGGTCGCTCATTGGCCAGCGCGCGGCAAATCACCGAGAAAATAGAACCAACGAAACAGTAACAGAATCTAACGGGGTTCCAACCATTCAAACACTTGGGACTTGCTGTCAATCTCATAAGAAGCAAAATAAAGTTGCACAGCATCTCGCTCCTTATGCACACTACAATTGCTATTGTTTCCTAATACTTGGTAGCAAATATGACAAATCTATCTATGCTTGCGTCTCTTCTCAAACTGTGAGACGGAGCCTTTTCGGATCTCGGTTCCGATACACGTACTCCTTCAAACAAGAGAGACCCGAGAAAATCAAATCATCGGACTTTAACACACGAACAGCCGAGAGCGAGAGACTCTTCGCGAAGGATCGCACACCGACGCATTTATCAACTCAAGCCCTCGTTTCATATCATTGTTCGTTTGCTTTGTAAAAGGCAATCCGTATACTAGACCTTACATCAGCAAGTAGTGTCCTCTAAAAATAGGCAGCGATTTGAATTGATCTGCTTCCATGCCTTAACGCCTCTTACTCCCCCCTGTCAAAAATCACCCTTGTCAACTCGTACAAGTATGTACTGTACAGAAGCTGAGAGCGTATCGTGCTTCAAGCGCGCGACACTAAACGCTCCTACTCCTGAACAACGACTCGCGACAAATCGTGACGACGACGACGATTCCTTCGCCTTTCTTCTGTTTCCCGAGAGCGAGCGAGGCCGCTTACAAACAACGTGCCAAGAACAAATAGATCCCATCCATCCCGCCCAGGCGTCTTATTCCTATGCAGCCTAACACGCGAGAAGGAATGCTAGCTTCATTAAAGCCACACAATAAACTAGCCACCACTATACCTACTCCTGTTCCTGTCATGTACGTGTAATTCCCTATTTGAGACGCCTTATACATGTACACGAAACACACACCACACACACACACACACACCCTACAACAAGGAATATTCAATATTGCTGGCTGCAGACGGCCACTAGTTCCCTCTACTAAGAAACTCCAAGCCACTAACACAAACCACTAAACTACCCAGACATTGGGAATTACTTGGCTGGGGGTTGGTTTTAATTGCTCTCTCGCCAAACAACGTTAACTTCCTCTTCCACGCCTAGCCCAGGGCACCAAATCGTCCCCAGAATCCCGCAATTAAAAAGACACAAGGCATGGGCCCGGTTTTCGATGATCCTCAACCAAAGCGAAAATCCCCTTCCCCGTCGCTCGCTTCTATATCCATAGTGGTGATAGTTTATTTATTATTTGTTGACTTATACTCCCACCCCTCGATACTACACATCACATATTACTCTTGTGTAAAAATATTTGTACTTGTACTATTTAGGGGAAAGGGAACTTCCCTTAATATTCCTAGAGCTACTAAATTAGTAGAAGCGTGGTCTCCTCAGCGGCACGGAGCGCCATTTGCCTCCGGCATGCTAGCCCCAAACAACCTTGGAACCATAAGATCACCTCCAATATTAGTTCGCAACCGTTTCTTTTTTTCTTGACTTCTAGTTCAGGGGTACCTACCTCTTTTTTTTTTTCTCTCTCTTTTCCAGAGCAGCCCTTAAGGTCCTTTTTTCTTTTCTATAAGCCCTACAAGCTTGTTGTTAGCGTTTCCAAAGCCGCCGAGTCGGCTACTTTGTGCCGACCAGCAAGGCTAATCCATCCGTCAAGCATCGATATTAGAGTTTACAAGCATTATACTTGGAAATCATAGCACCGTAATCTGAACTCGGTATAGAGAGACAGTGAAGCGGCCGGCACTCGGCCGTCAGACTTATGGAGTACGTAAAACTCACTATGGTGAATCTTTAGTAATCAATTGCGAAGCGAGTTTTTCTTTAAACGATGCTGATTATTGCTCCACGCTGAGTCTGAAAAAGCGGGAACATGAGATGATCCTGCTGGAAACGCTTCAGTTCTCATATCATTACTCTTACATCGTTCCCGTCTTTTTTAAGTAAGGTTGTGGTAGCTTATCAGCCGTATTCAACTAGGAGCACCACAAAAAAACCAGACAAATACGCCTGGCAGCATTACTAAGTCAAGTGGAAACATGTATATCAGATGCACATCATTCGCCGGGTTGTTTATCTTGATCGCAAAGCAACGCAACCATAAAAAACGGGAATAAGGTCCGCTCCGAGAAAATCAGGCTTGGCAACAAGCCTTGAAGGATATCGTATCTTAGCAGCTAAGGTAGGTAAGACAGTTGTATTCGGCGGTACTCATACAACCCTGGAGGATTTGATTGCTTCGCGTAACAATACTTTGCGGCTTTGCTATTTACTTTCTCTCAATCTCTTTCTCTCACAAGCGAAACCTTGTTGACAACTTAGTTGTGTGCTTTTGTAATACTGTTATACCAAATCGAGGTTCATTAAGCGCTCCTTGTATCTTCGTAGTCTCAAAAGCAAAGCTGGTCGACTATCAGGTACTTCCCCCCTTCGTTATGCCATGACCGACGGCGAGCCCGTTGGATCGTGATCTTGACCTTGACCGTGGCGTTGGCGCCGGCCACGACTTGTACACTATTTACCGTTAACAGCGCGGACGGGGACCGAAAGACGGTTTAAACCTAGTGGGAGGCCCTCGCGATACCATCATAATAGGTAGCTTACTACTAATAGGTAGTACGGAGTTTTTCTTCAATACGTGCTAAAAAGCACGCTGCTTACCCGGCCGTTCCGCACCGTTTTGGCGCTTACATAGCGAATTGACCAGGATCGCTGGCCAGGGCCTTGCTTGGACCCTTGTTTTTATAACGGCTCGCTTATGGCGTATCAGGAAAGAAACTGGAATATCAAAAGAATACACTGCATCAGTGCTAGGTAGCAGTGACGCTACGGTGTACCGTAGGTGTGTAGCACACAACATTGCGGGTTGTAGGCGGTTGTGCATTGTATGAGTTGCATTCTACTCGTAAATGCATCTCAAGTTGCCTTGCCCTTGTCGATGCTGCCAAGCCTTGGCATACGCCCAGTATTCGTAGTATAGGAGCAATGTCACCACTTCATATACGGCTCCGACTTATCCTAGTCTCAGTTTTAGTCTTGAATCTCACTCACAGCTTTAGGCAACCGAATCATCTGTTTCGATAAAGTTTCTAAATTCGAAAAGGCAAGTTCGGTAGCGGAATCGGCGAAAATCGGTTGCTGTTATCTCCGTTTGTCTTCTACTTTATCCCGTCTGAATAGGATTCCGCCTAAAGAAGAATGAATAGAAATAAGGGCTAATATAGACGTTAGTAACTCCGCAATCTCCATCAGACTCTCACAGCCGAGAAGGAGATAAAGATTCTCACAGTCGGGAAGGAGATGCACCGAAGGTACGCACAAATGCAGAGATATAGTGCAGAGCAAAAGAAGAAAAGATAGAGTAGGGAAATCTTCACGAGATCGAACCGGGCACAGCATTCAAGTGAAGATTCTCGTGCTTTCTGTCTCTCCATGACCTGATTGCCAGATACGTACGTAGGTAACATAGTACGATATGATATCATATGATATCAAGAGCTGTATAAGCACGTATCTATTACAATTATGGAGACTGGTCCGTTTGTCAAGCTTGCGTAGAATACAAGAATGAAGACAAGTACCGTGGCAGTTTCTGATTAGAGGGGGCCTCTGCTTCTTCGCATTAGTGCGTCCAGGATCACATCGGAAGCAAGAGTCTTGTTATGTAGCATGGCTTCTGTTTCTAGAATGGCGTTCATTCTAAGTTGGTGAATAATCAGCCCTGCATACCACCCGGAGAAGATACGCACATGCTAATACTTGCAGCTCATACCTGTGAGTTTCCCATTCCTTTTCACCAATCCACTTCTGAAGCATATCGAATAGCCAAAACGCAGAGCTACTTGCTGTACATTGATCTGCTTTGCTGGCTTTCCAGATAGCATCTTGTTTAAATCTCCTCCATATCTTCTAAATCGTCGAGAGCAGGATAGTCTCCAATCTCCACCCTTTCAGGCCGTACAAAAACACCATGCTTTAGCTCTGACGGTTGTCCCCAATAACGCTTGCCTGAGATGCTACCGTCGTTCTTCCCCACAGGCTCATCTAGATGAACCCCCACCCACGGCCCAGCACCGCCAGGAATTTCTTCAACATCGCCCACGTACTTGACTTCACCTCGACGAGTGTCCTCGCCACCGACACGGCATCTTTTACCGACTTCAATGCCACGCTGGACAACCTCCTGCTTAAGGGCGGCCACCTTGGCCTCCTCACGGCTTGGCGCCGTAGGATCAAATCGGCCAAGCTTTTCCGTCTTCTTCCATGCTAGCACAGAGTCTGTCTTCTTCTCATACTCATCATCGGGCATTACATATTTTTCAACGCCTGAAGTATCGGTGAAGTTAGGCCTGGCTGTAGGTGGGCGGGTATCAACAACCTACGAAATCATGGCGTGTTAGCTTCGTCTCCATGTAGGCCCCCCTCCTCCTCTGCCGCCTGCGTCCATCCCCAGCAAATGCATAGAGACGCTCCATTACGGACGGCTGGGGCTCACGCGCCCAGAAGACACGTTTGGCTGCCCAAAGCCCTCCAAAAGAGGCCCGCTTTGGGACTTCATCAGCTCTTTTTTCTTTCTTTTTTTCCTCTCTTTGGGCATTGAGTCAATTGCAAAGCAATCCTCCACCCCAAAGAGGCTAGTATGCATACAGAGGCAGAGAAAGAAGAGCGTGAAAGAGGATGAGAGAGACAAGTAAACTGAGACATCTGCGTTGTGTAGCAGGGCATGGGATCAAACTCCGCATCCCTAGGAGCATGTCCGGCGGCTAATGAAATCGACAATGGTTGACTTACATGCAGCTCTGCATACGGAGCCAGGGGAAAGCTGGACAGTCGGACGGCGTCTTCATCTGCTGCCTCGACTGGGATCTTTTCCGAGCCGGCTGATGTTTTGAGACTGAGTATCTGGCATGAAGGGGGGATGCCTGTGACGGGCTCGAGCTTTGTCTTGAGCTGGAAGATCGTCCATGAAGGTGTAATGCGGCGCTCGGAGGCGGCGTATTCCGAGATCACCAGAAGAGGAACGTCCGCCATGGCGTTTGGGATTGTGTAGGTAGCTCGGCAAGACAGCTTTTTTGAGATTTCTGACGCTTCTCGCTAATGGGCCAATTATGGTTGTTGTTTGGAATCAACCTCGCTCACTCCCCTTTTTTTTGCGAGTTCTCACTGCTACCTTCGGACAAACTAGCGGGGTTTGGCCCCTAGAATTCGCAAACGCGGATGGAGCACGGAGGAATTTGATCGAAGGATGTCGCTAGTGGCCCTGGGAACGGCCGTTGAGAGCAAGCGATATGCTGATGCGACGATGTCCAGGAAGCAAGCAGAGTACGAGGATGTAGAGCGAAGAGACGAGGAGATATGAGAAGAGGAAAATGTTCTGTTAGCAGTTATATGTCCAATTTTTTTAAGGAACTTGCCGATTTCTCATCAGGCCAATTATTTGTCGGTGCCTACCAAGTTAGCACCTCCTATATAGCAAGAGCCAGGCGCAAATGGTAGAAGGCAGCTACGGTTTGACGCCACAGGAGAAATAGGCGTTAGCGGGCATATGCGGTACCCAGCAGCTGACATAGGGGTCCAGTTACAACGCCGTCCACTGCGGCACGGCGCTGTGCAAAGTATATTTGCCGACCGGCAGACGTAAGCTGTACTTTGCTTGCCCAGCCTACTAGACTAATACGCGGAAACAAGCCACAGCGACGCACCACCTTGTGTTCACAGCGCCACTTCAGGCTTGAAGCAGTATCCTGGTTCCAGCCGCTTCCTAGAGGCAATGATTCTCTATATCCAGCTTCAATTGTCGTTACAAGACAGTCTGTAGCATGGCATATCCCCCCTGGGCCCAACAATATTTCATGACTGCTTTGGGTATCAGGTATCAAAGGCGTCTGAACTGAACAGATGCCTAGAACAGGCTTGCTAGGGTCCTGCAGAATCGTTACCCACATGGACCGTTGGCAAGCAAACGGACGGGACGCCTCCAGGATCCTTGCCACCCGCCTTGAGGGTATCCGCCGCCGGCTATATACTATTATAAGCATAGGCATGTCATAAATGACCAGATTAACCTGGGTGACCTGTCCTGTGTTTGCATCGGAGCTTTGCCGCAGAGCAACCTTGTTTAGGTGCGTGGTCGTCGTAGCGGGCGTGGAGAGGGTAAGGATGTAAGTGCCCAAATGCCAGGCCCAATCGCAGTATGACCATGGCTGTTATATAAGTACCTAGGTATACGAAATAGCAATCAATGCCTGGGTAGAGGTAGTATGCCACCTAATAGTAAACAGCGGTACTGGCGGTCGATGCAGAAAATACCGGAACATGCTTAAAGTTCTGTTGAAATTTGAATGTTGAAGCACATGTCGAATAAGCGAGATGTCTTGCAGACGTAAATGCCTTTATTAGAGCAATTTAAACTTTTTGGGCTATATCTGTTGTTTATAAGGCCTATGTACTGCCTATTTAGTAAGAGTTCGCATAGGTGGTAGATGAGTGCCATAGTAATGATTAGCATCAATTGGTCCGTCGCTATCCACAACCCGCATTTGCCAGATCTCTCACGTAACACAGCATTAGCTGCTGTAGATACGACAGCCTCTTTTTTCAGGCTAGATATCCAAGTAAACGCAGCAAAGCCTCATCCACGCAATTAACATCCCAAAATCTTACTTGGCTCTAGATTTACTGTATCCTATAGAGCATTTCCTTGATAAGGAAAAGGTAATAGACGGGGCCCATTCACACTGTAAGCAATTGTTCCTGATTTGTACGTCCTCTCATTATAGGCAAAAGTGCAGCATCAGTATCGACTTATGCCATGTATAAAAGCACAGAAAGGAGATATGTACGAGTCAACTGTGTGAGCCCGAGGCGAGCCCAACGTACGTTATTGATGGGGCTCTCTCTCATCTCTCGCAGCATACACCTCATTGATTGACGGACAACATTTCCCGTTCCAACGCTGCTGAATGAGATCGGTTGGGATGAAGCACCACTCCCAATGACCCCGGCCAGGCATGAAGACGGAGGCAATGCTACCCTAGCCACGCCTCAGGCAACTTCTTCCCAATATTCGGTGATGCCCCCGTCCATTGAGAGCGTCGTGGCGCCTGGCACCTGACCCCAACGCTCACCGCCGCCACGTCACGGCCTTCTATTGCCTGGATTAAGTGCATCCTGCAAGTTCTACATCAAGAGGGGGGAGAAAGAGGAGACGAAAAGCTGCCAAGCAGCAGCAGTAGCAGCGTGCTAATATAGTACTAATTGTAATAGTGGTTCTACAAAGATCCGCTTCTCCAGCAAAGACAAGCGTGGAGTCGAAATGGAATATCTACCTTTTTCTTCAAGCTGCGCTACTACCTACTACATATGTACTCTGTGCGTATACCAGCACAAGCAAGAGGATCCTCTGCTTATGGCGGCCGAGATTTGGATTGGCTGGTGGATTTGTTAGTAAGTACATGCACTGTTAGGGGTGGCTTTCCCGCACACAACGCTGCACCGGCTGGCTGCCCACGAGATTGGTAACGGGCAAAAAAAAAATTAGAAAAAAAAATGGCTGCATGTCCCGCGATGACAGACAGATGTGAGATGTGATGTCGGGGAACGGATGCTGAAACGACGTCGTCTGACAGGGATGTCTATGCAGATGGTGTCCAGCCAACAAAGTCTCCTGTGGGTTTATCCACTCATGGCATTCGAATCTGATAATAGCAGTAGCATCGAGTTCATTTCGCAGATGCAGACAACGATAATCACAATCAGTGCTTGGTCAACGCAATTGACTGATAGCATCTATCTTGTCTTATGTGGATTGGGCAATATCGGTATATGTCGTCTCTGTGATTGTTGGAACTTTACTACACAAGATCAGCATATATCATGCCACTACTCAGGGCCCTTACCTGGGCATGCGAATATATTGCTGCTCTTAGAGACCTCCTCCTCCTCCTCCTACTACTACTACTACTAGCAATAGTAGGTAATACCACGCTGGTATTGCGCTCCTCGTCCCGCCTCATGCAATGGTTGATGGTGTTTCCGGGACGGCACCGCGGCTGGTGGTGGGGCGGGAGTTGTGCTCCGTACGAAATGCTGCCACTACCAATATTTAGTGTACCATGCCAAAACCTCCATAGTATCGTATGAATCACAGAACGCAGCGCTGACTACCTGACGAGGGTTGGTGTGTGGGCGGTAGACCAGGGGCATCGCGGGCTGAAAAAAATGGCTCTGCTCATCAATATTGCCTGTGCTGTTACCAGGCAGGTACCTAGTGAGCTAGTATAGGTGTTCAGCTACTTAAACTTACATTTACTTGTATGCTTGCTGTTCCTTGTCTATCAGCCGTACTATTAGTATTCGGGCAGCAACGCTGGCTTGGACTTTAGAGCTTGGAGCTTGGATGTGCATCATACGGTAACTATTAGTGGCAACGCAAGCTAATAACACTACCAAATTTCAAGTCGCGAGCATGGCAGAGAGTACCGTACGCTCATACTGCAAGCAGAGCACATAGGTAGGTATGTTGGTAAATTGAGTTGCTGTTTAAAGGCAGCCCGGGTCGTGGGGGAGAGAACCCCCCATTTCCGCATAAGACAGCCCGTGGATGCGGGAGCGGGCGTCAGCAGGACCGCCATGACGCTACCGACAAAGAGTGGCTTGCTTTGTTCACCGCAGATCGTCGAATCACTAGGAGCGGTATCCAGTACGCCTACAGTAGAGACGACATCTTTGTTTTTGGCGTGTGAGTATACCTCCTGTTGGCGGTTGGGGCTCTCTCATCCAGCAGCTGTTCATCGAGATGGCGAGCTAGTGGTGGTGTGGTGGACCTGCAACAAAGCAGACAGGGGGTATGGAAGCAACTCGCGCGCCATGATTCAATCTCTGGAGCGGCTCGGATGACAGTGCAGCTGAGAGGCGCAGACCGCCGGCAGGACAGACAGCAAGCAGAGGCAGGACCACGAGGGGCGTACGAACAGGATCTCTGAGTCTCATGTACGCTGACTGGTCGATCATGGTTCGCAGTCAGTTCGACGAACGATGCGCCCTTGTCCTGGCACCGGCTCCTGAGGGCCAGCTCACACACGCACACTTTTGCAGGCAAGGTGCAGTAGCTACATGTACTTGTAGTATCCACATTCACACCTCTCTCTGTGCCTCCCACGCCTCTTTGCTCGCTCGTATTGCTGCTCGCCGGTACATGCCGCCTATTTGCTTGTATACAAAAGTGGCTGCTGAGGCTTCGGGCACAGATATCGTGTATCGACAATCCTCGCGCCTTGCTACATGCCCGCGAAACGCAGAGACCCGAGTGCATGTAGCCTGGAGTTGACCGCCAGTTCGTTCATCGGCAGCCCCGGGCAAGCTCCCTGGCGGTCTTGAAAATCAGCTTGCCTGGCCAAACTCCTTTCATCCGCGGCGGCTTGCTTGATAAAGAAGGATGCACATGAGACTATTGGGCTCCTGAGGCGACTCTTTAGTGGGTTGAAAGCGTAGTATGGAGTTGTGTAAAACATCAATAATGTACAAAGTGAAGTAGAGTGAGAGAGGGAGCATTTTTAATGGGCCGTAATTGAAGTGCCATTATGGGTTGAGGCAGGAATGACTGGCAGGTATCGTACAAGTACCACTTGGCTGCTTACACTAATAAACACACTACTAGGGGGCATGTACTTGTACTTGATGCATGCGGTGGATGCTCGCGTGCGCTCGAGATATCATAGATTAAGCAGTCGAATCTGTCATTATCAGCTTAAATTAACGTAATTGATGCTTGAAAACAGTCCCTTCTTCCTCACCGGAGCAGCAAACTGAAATTGGAGGACTCAATTCGCAACCCATATATTATGTCGCTTGGTTCGAATAAGCGCTGCGGGGCTTAACTTGGAGAATAATGTAAGCAACGATCTGATAAAGATTGATAACTCCTACCTATACTTCACATTGTAAACAAGCCTGAGATACAGCAAGTGTAGAAATTGCTCTGTTGTTACAGTACAAATACATCATCTTGGAGCGCTTAAGGGTGCTAATGTTGATAGTGCCGCGATTTCAATAACTTGCTCATCCTTTTTATTACGGATTTAGATAACTAATAATAGATAACAGGTTTTGTTCGCTATTCCCATGTCTTTGTTTGACTCCAGACTCTGATTATCTCGCTTCTGCTCGCTGTTTTGGCTTGGCTTCGTGAGGAATTGGGCATGCTGGCAGATAGCTATTGCTTATCCAATGCAGGCCTCCCTTCTTTTCTCCTTGCATTGGCTTCTGCCTAATATTACCATGCCCTGATAATCATGGCACCCTGCTCCTGGACCATGCGCTATAGGTGCAGAGTTGTGAAAAGTGCCGAGTTCTGAACAGGGCCAGGGGTTGCCGCGCATTCATACCTGTACTAGCATAGGTAGACGGCGCTTCCCCGTATCTGGCTCATAGCCTCAAGCAGTAAGTAGTAGTACGGAGTACGCCCGTCAAACAGAGCCGACAGCTTGGTTACGACGTCAGACTGATCATCTGGCTTTAAACTCGGCTCCCGCAATGTAACATCGTCTGCGGACTTTTTCTATATTACTACCTGCTGTTTGACTGGGCTATGCCTGGTCATACTACGCATATATGTAGCTAATCAGGTAAGAGATATGACAGATCTAGCAGAGGCTCTAATAGCGTCTGGCCATGAGCAAGGGAGTAGCAGTACAAGTCATATAGGTATCCCATGCCGAGTACTCTGGATGATTGAGCAATATACGGCAAGGAGCGTGCTGATAACGGCGGCAAGCATTGATAGAACTGACAGCAGTAGCAAGAGCCATTTACGAAAAACCCAACTCTGGGCCTATTATCTGGGGTAGGAATAAAATTACTGGGATCACATTATACTTTGTACATACAAGCACTGTCCGGAGTTCCGCGTCGTCTAAGCCGACGACGGCTCGGGATGCCAAGGCCTTAGACGGAACGTACATCCGAAAAACGATATGTTATAGATGGGGGTCTGTGGCAATTCTAAAGGTTATTTCATCTTTTATTGTCTCGCAAGTGACTGCATGAAGAGGCAACGAACGTGGCATTCGAGAGAGGCACGCTCTCTAAGAGTAAGAATTAGAAGAAGGCACGTCTATGAACCTAAGATACCTACTTCTATAACACCGAAGCGAGTACATTCTATCTCCGATAAGACTTCTTCACCGCGGTTTTGGGCTTGGCGACCCCAAGCTGAAACTAGTCTGCTGACAACCATTCCAAGTTTCACGTAGACCCTGTGGTGGCGTCACAATACACGTATTGTCATTTGTATATTCATGGAAGCCTGGAATAGAGTAGATGAGGGAATAAGAGCAAAACAAGAATGCAACTACTGCTGTAGGTACTTATGAAACCGCGAGAGCCGAAACTACCCAAGAAAAAGCAAAGTATTAGTCGCCGACGACGGTTTAATTAAAAATACTGCAGGGTCTGCCCTGACAACAGAAGGCCTGGTATGGCCTCTCTGCCAAATTAGAGAGTAAATTCACTACAACTTGCCTATCTACGCAAGGATTGACAACTTGGAGAGGCGACCACACGCTATACTAGGTAGCTGCTCCCCCAGTAGAATTGCTAATTGACAGGCTAATGGCAAGATGATTGACGGTCATTCCCGTAAGATGATCGAAGCATCCACTATGGCCATATAAGCGCGGTGCTAAACTATGTATGGCCTTGAGGAGCCCTGCTTGGCTAGCTGCTGTATTGCCACTCGATTATTCTAAAGCCTCCATTGCACATGTGGTATTACATACCTACTACGCCGTTCAACAACAACTATCTTCCTGTTTCAATCTTCTGCTGTAGCGTTAAGAGGAACAAACAAAGGTCTACAGAGAGGCTTGAGCCAAATCATAAAGATGGTTTTTGTTAGGAACCATTATTGCGACACCAGATGACTACGCTACCGCCGGGATTACCTAGACAAGTCAGAGTGTAATATTTGGGGGCGGAGAGGTGTCGATACGAGCCCAGCCCAGCGAACCCAATGGACACAGTCCTAGCACGAGTAGGATGCAGGATGCCAAACGACCTCATCTCACGAAGGTTGGTTGTGAATTGCGAGCCACTAACAATTTAGAAAATATGTCCATACCATTTACTTTGTACCCAGCAGATAGTAACAATTGACTCAGGCATCCAGCAATTAACACCTTTCAATGCATGAAGGCGTGGCCAGGTCAGGTGCTACACTGCATATATGAATTCCCTGGACAAGAGTTGCCTTGGTGGCTTCAGATATACAAGTACTAGCAAAGTAGGGGCAGCAGCAACAAAACAGGTCAAGCCACAGCTCATTGGCAGGCTCGTTTGAACGGCCAAAAGCAAAGTGTACTCCGTACATGCATACAAGTACAGGCAGTGGTTGAGTCCATGGCGAATGGGGCGGCCAGTTGAGAGGAGCTGGGCCAGACGGGGGCGTGTATGAAACAGTGGCCTCTTTGTCTAATCCCTGCGTTGGCCATACACAGGTAGTGCCACAGCAGCTGCTAGAACGGATCGAGAGACGGGTTCCCGACTTAGCTCCCACACAACATGCCAGGATGGAGCTGCTAATCTATCTTTATACCCAAATGCACGGCTGTCGAGGTAGCCTGTAAGGCGTATACTACAAGTTGTATAGGGAGCTGTAGGGGATGTACAGGTTATACGGGAGCACAATGCTTGGCCTGGCAAGGTACCTGGGATGCGTACCACGCGGCGGTGGGAGCAACGGTACCTTGTGCTGTTCCTTTGCACACTCAATGGTACCTGTACTTGTACATACATCCCTTCTCCCCCCCATGCACATGCACCGACGCACGCACACCAGACAACCCAAAAAAAGAAAAGAAGACGAAGCCATCCAGCATGTCCACCATCTCCCTGCACCAAATACGTGGTGCTGTGGCAAGAGCTGAAGCGACGACGATGGCAGTGCGAACGAACCTCGGGCTCGACGAGGCTTCGAGCCCGAGGCTTAGAGCGACTAGGCCAGGCTCCTGACAGCGGCATTAAATTGAAGACGAGGCCTGTCTGTCTGTCTGCCTCGCACGAACACAGTCTGCCCAGACGCGTACGGTGCAGCAAGGCGGTGATGCTCGACGGCCACGCAGTGAAGTCAAGTGAAGCGACGCAAGAGAAGGGCATGGAACCTCATCAGCAGTGAATGACGCACGCCGGCACTTGGAACCCACGCCATTGCACGGCTGCTCCAGTCCAGCAGTCAGCCGCTAGACGAACAGCAGACGACGTGGGCGATCTGGCAACGCTCGGCTGAAACATGCAGCGAGAAGGCCACGATGCTCCAGCCTCCACTCTGGGAACCCAAAGAGGATCCGGGGCCTTTGATTAGCTTTCCATCTGCAGGGCCCTGGTGCATATTCGTGGCCGGTGATGCAATGAGCCTGGCGACCTCTGATGACCACACAAGCCACCGCCATGGTGCGTCTTGCTCACCGACTTGATCAAACGTCGACTTGACGATGGCATGAGCTGGAGCGCCGCCAGTGACTCGAGCAAGCTTCGATTCTCCCTTTTTTCTCTTTCTCTTTGCTTTTCCCCCCCCGGCACTATTTGCTGTGGTCTCTGCTGGTCTGGTTTCCAGCCACACCCCCTCCCTGCTGCGTTTCTTGTTCTTGCTTCTTCCATTGATTTTCGAGCGTTTTTGGTGGTGATGTCGGCATAGCCTTCAGCCCAGCCATCCGTCTCTTTGTCATCCTCGCACTCACACCCTCTTTTTTCTCCTGCTCAATCTCGCGTCTCGCCACTGCCGACAAGCTAACTTTTCCCTCTTTTGTATCGGCCTTTAATCAATTGGCTTGTCACGTACCGGGAACTAGCCCTACGTTGTTCGGGCCCTTAGCTTGAGTTGAGCCCCAGGCTCTATCGTGCTGCTTGCTTGCTCCTCCATGCATGCAAACCTGTCCCTTCATGTGGTCTTTCCAAACGACACTCCCCCACCGTTCCCTGCCTCCCCCAGTCCAGCTGGCGTCGAGCAGGCCAATCAGCCCCGGCTGCTGGCTCAGGCTGGTTTTCCAGGTCGACTCCCCCCTGGACTCAACGGCCAGATGCACCATCAAAGTGGCTTCCCGGACTGGCGTCCGCCCTGTCCCCAGCGCTGGGCTCTCTCCACCCCTGCCTGGTCCATCTGACGTTTCCTCTCTCGTGGGACTGGCCAGATGGAACTGAGACTCCCAAGGCCTTTTTTACAAGCACTGCAACCCGATCTAGTGACAGGGTCCTGGTCTGGCCTTGACGTAGTGGCCCGTTGCCGCCGGCCCCATGCTCTGCTTCATCGGCTCCTCTCATCTCCCCCCCAATTGGCCCCATGAACCCCCCGGGCCACGCCAATCAGTTGGCATTTTTCGCCTTCATAAACACGTTCCCGGAACTGCAAGTCCATTGTATTCACTCCCCGAGACACAAGCACTTTCGAGCACTGTTTCTTCTCTCTTCTGCCGTCTTCTTTACTCTTCTTCACAGTACTTGCAAGTTCAGCTACAAACCGAACGTCTCTTATCATCCTCAAGCTTTCAGCTTCTGCCGCTGTACTCTATTCTGGTAACGCTAGGCAACGATAGGACAACACACATCTTGCTCCCTGCTTCTCTCCATTTTTGACACCGTCGTTCTGACTTCATACGCATCTTGCACGAGGGGCTGGTCTGTCTGCCTAGGCCCCCTTTACTGTCCTCTGCAACAGCTCTCGTAACAACAACCCTCACGCCAAGGGGGAAAAAAGAAAAGAAGAAAAAAAAAAAAAAAAAAAAAGGAAAACCCAGGAACATCGACCGTCTCCAGGACACTGTGTCTCGACCACAATTTGCTGACAGTGCTTTGCCACCTCACTGGGCCATTACGCCGGCCCTCATCATCGCCTCATTTGCATAGCCCGCGCCGGGGCTTAAGCAGGCAGTCGCTGAGCTGGCTCAACTCCAGAGCCAGTCGCTGCTCTGCCTCCCGCAGGCAGGGCCACCGACGTCGTTCAACGTGGGCGCACACGGCAGTTTCGGCCTGATCCGCGGTCCTGGCGCCTCTGCTGACCGACCCCGTCTGGGCGGCAGAGGCTTGACAACCAGTTCCGTGGATATCGCTTCTCTGCTTCGAATTCCAGCCTCAAACGAGCCCTCCGTGTCCCACACAAGACAGCTTCGACCTGCCTCTGTGCCATCAACTCCTACGACTACTCCTCATGACCTCCTCCCTTCACGCGTAGGGCCTTTGCCTGTTGTTCCGACGCTCGTCCCGAGCAATCGGCGCAGTATGACTCCTCACGTTCCAGACCAGCCAGTCAAGAAGCAAAGCAAGTGGTCTCCCGAAGAGGATGCCGTCATTATCGAGCTCCGTGGGAGAGGCATGAAGTGGGAAGATGTTTCCAAGCGACTTCCGGGACGCAGTGCCATCAGCTGTCGGCTTCACTACCAGAACTATCTCGAAAGACGCAGTGAGTGGGATGAGGAACGCAAGAATAAGCTTGCTAGGCTCTATGAGAGGTATGTATGGGCTACAGCAGCGCAAAAGAATCCAGCCCCCTTTTTTTCCAATCATATATGTCTCGGCTTTCTATTTTCTGTTTCCATATCACTATTTCTTCTCTCTCAATCGGGAGCTTCAATCTCTCTTATGAACAAAGCTAATGTCAACTCATGTACTTATAGATTCAAATCTGATATGTGGGCCAAGGTGGCTGAAGAACTGGCTGTCCCCTGGCGAGCAGCCGAAGCGATGCACTGGCAGCTTGGAGAGGCGGATATGGCTCGACGAGCTGGAGTAGTTCCGTTCTCTCTCGCTGCCGTCAACAATGAGGCGGCGAGCAACAGGGCCATGGCCAGTCGAAACCAAACGCCAATTCAGCCACTCGATAGCAGCAGTCTTCGTGATGTCAAGCCACCGTCTCCTCATTCGAGCTACAGCCGTGGCCAGCTCATGCCCCCCATGACACCTGCACGAACAACTCGACGAGGACCTATCAACTCTCAACCACCTCCCCCACCGCATGCGCGACCAATGCTACCTCCCCATCCCCAACACCTGCATCAAACACCCCATTCCTCCCCCCACGCAGTAGTGCCAGGACCATCGGCTCCGCAACAGCAGCAGCAGCAGCAGCAGCAGCAACAGCAGCAACAGCCACCGCCGCCGCCGGCAGCTGCCGCTGCTTTGCCACACCCTCATCCTGATTACCGCCGCAGCCCGGGTCCCGGCCTTGCCCCAATTCAACCTCATCCTCCATCTCACAACGCCGGCCCTCTACCAAGCCTTGCACAGTTGACTACAGGAATAAGCCCGTATGGCCCGCCAAGCGGACCACCAACACCAACATCTCTGCCTGCGATCAATAACCCTTCGATGCCTCGTTATTTACCTCTGGAACAGACTGGGACAAAGCGGCGAGCGAGTCCCGATATGACAAGACCGGACGGTGCTCATAGGCGAAGACTGGCATGAAAGCCCTACTCTTGCTCAACTACCAAACGATTTCATATATGTTGCAAAGAATGGAAGAAGGTCGTGTATACGACAAGCAAAATTTGTTGGGATTTGGCACTGAAAAAAACCAGGAATAAAAGAAAAAAAAAAACAAAAGACAAAAAAAAAGGCACTGGTTATTCATTCGTTATTCGGACTAAGGCACACGCTTTAATGACTCAACGAATAGCATGCATTGGGACGGATATGCACTGCAATATCAATAGACGGGAAATACGGAACACGGTTCATGGGACAACATATTACTCACATGACGAGGACGGATGGTATCAACAGTACAGTACGCCCGGTCACAGACACTAAGACAGCCTGCTATTTGTTTTGTTTTCTAATGATTTTCTTTCCTTTCCTTTCATTTCTTTCTTAGATTTTCTGTCATTATTGTACCAGCTCTCTGTCAATCGAGTTCCGCACTCCTTTTTTTTTTGTGGTTATAATTTTCCGGTCTACGGCTAGAGGCGCTTCTTGGAATACAGGAAAACTACACTGACTCTGGGCTTTTTTTCTGATGGGTTTTGGTTCATGAAATAGGGCATTTCTACTATGGCTTTAGAGGTACATGAGAACGGACCAATGGCAGCTGAGGGGAAGACTCTTTTTTTTGCTGAAGGTATCTGTGTTGAAGTATTTAAGGGGTGTTGTTGGGATGCGAAGAGGATGTTTTGAAAGGGCATGAAGCGAAAGGGCGTTGTTTCTTTTTTCTTCTTTTTCTGTATTCTTCTTCTCTCTCTGCTATCTGCAAGAGAATGGCATTGGGCATACACTGGGCATAAAACTTTTACTGGTATGTACTTATTTTATCTAGCTAGCATTCAGCATATCTGCAGCGTTTATTTTGTATCAATCAAATTTAGCTATCATGATTATCATTATCAGAAACATTAGTCGTTTTTTTGCAATTCTTGGTGATGTTGGGTATTGTCTTTTTTCTTTCTTTCTTTCTTTCTTTCTTTCCTTCTTACTTTCTATCTTTGGTTCTCATGTCAAAGCACGCCTCATGTTTCCTCACTGCTACATATCACCCACCAGTTGTCCTTCTCATAGCCGCTCTCCAAAACAACTCCCCCCGCAGCCTCAACGTCCTCCTCTAGCTCGCCTTTTCGATACAGGTGATAATACCGCTGATACGTCTCATCAGGCTTGCCCTTTGAGCGCATCACCCACGGCACCAGCGTATCCTGCTCCGACCCTTCATCCCACCCCCTCCGACTGGTGCCCTGCTCCAGCGCCCACGCATAGATGAGCACTTTCCCACCGGGCCTCACGCACCGCAGCAGCGCCTGGATGCACTCACGCCGCCGCTCGGCAGTGGACAGGTGGTGGATGACAGCGACGCAGATGACAAAGTCCACGGAGCGCTCGCGGTAGGGCAGGCTCAAGGCGTCGGCGACGACGACCTCGCCGCTGCGCTCGGTGCGGGCAAGGCGAACGAGGTTCTCACTGCGGTCGGAGCCGAAGATGTGCAGCGTCGGGTTGACGGGGAGATACTTGCCGTTGCCGCAGCCGACGTCGAGGCCCGTCGCGCCCGGGGGCTGCGCCGTGAGGAAGGAGGAGATCAGGGGCCAGGGCTTGTGGCGAGTTGAGGAGAAGTGCGGCGCGATGGCGTTGTAGACGGAGTGGACGTGGGTGGCCTCGTAGGCCTCTGCTGAGGAGGAAGGTTTCTCCTCCATGATTTTGATTGCTGGATTTTCTTTTTCTTTCTTAGATTTGTGTAGTTTAGCGGTTTGTGAGAAAGTGGGCTGCAGTTTTGACCGGGGTGGTTGTTGAATATATGAGTACATACGTAATGAGGGTGAGATGTGAGCGAGATCCGGTTGTGAGAATGGATGTTTTTGGTTATGATGAGTTATCAGATAGAGGTGCAATTTTTTCTCATTAATGCGCGGGTTGAAACCGGGGAAATTTTAGGTTCTCCCCTAAAACACGGGCCGTGGCTTGTGTAAGAGCCGTGGCGAAGTACTAATGCATTCAGAAATTGATGAGTTTGCGTTTGAAGCTGGCTGCTCCTCCAATAAAGAGGAGAAAAAATTGCTTTATTCTGGTGGTTTCACTGCATTTCTCAGACATGGCCGTCAAAAAGAGAAAGAAAAAATGCCTGCGATCAAAAGGCTAAGCGGCTATAAAGGGCGTTTGAAAGAAAGTAGAACCATGGGGTGTGCATATAAACTAGTATCGCGTATCCCACGCGCAAAACCCTCCAAGCGGTTGGCTTCGTGCAGCGGGAAGCGCCTAAATCGCGTGGGGAGGGATTGAAGCTTATCTTCGGCCTCTTTTTGGCATAACCGTGTAGGTCGTATTTTTCTGCGTGGCAAGGGGGTCGGTCGGTCGTTCTTTTGACATTTGGATGAACCCCCGGGATGGATGGATCCTTGCTGGCGTTGGTTGACGTCTTTTATTTTTCCTTTTTTCCTAAATCATTGCCGTGCTGAGGTGGTATTGTTCGGTGGTATTTGGGGGACCCCTGGTTTTGAGGGCGTGTACAGATCGGAGGGGCCATGGACCATGGGTCGTTCGTTGTGAAGGACAAAAGTGCTCTGTGGGTATTTGAGAATGACAGCTAAAGATAAGGCCCATCATCTGTTTGTAGATTGCGTATTACTTACCTATAGGGTGATGTAGTATTATGTGATAATGATGCCTGTATGAAGTAAGCAGGATAGGTTAGTGTTGCCCGCAGGAGATATTGGAATTGGTTTCTGAGTAAGGGAATAGGCACTATCAGGCTACATGTTCTTGACTCGCTCTCCCGTCTATATCTTACATATGGGGGCCATTTTTCTTTTCGTTAATCTCCGTTTGCGAATCTTTCCTCTTCAAGAAGATGGCAGCTTCCAGTTTTGTCATGGTTTTCACCGTTTATGGCGCTCGTAACCAGGATATACTTGTCACCGTCACTTCTCCTATACCTTACATCACCGCCGAGTTCAAGGTTCTTATGCACACATATGCTTGCAGTAGCCAGTCCATGTCAATTACACTTCATTATATTTTGTCTCGGTTCACGTAATCGCTTGCAACTTGGTGCTCATTAATTTCCCGTACCCATCAGGCCACTCTCCCAAATTTATGTCTTCATGATTCATTGATTTCCCGTGTTCAAAGGGCTCTTTGGATCATACACATCGGTCGTAATCAGCTCCGGGTACTCAATGCCACCCTGCTTCAGCGCCGCCTCCATTGTCTCCATAATGACGATACTCTCCGTCCAGGGGAGCGTGGCGCTCTCCTTCTTGCCATCGCGCAGGCATCGAGCACACTCGTCTGCTTCCCAGAACATGCCGTGGCCCCAGCCATTGCGTGCTGGGTCCCCGGGGATGGGGCAGTCGACCAGCTGAGACTCGCCGCTCTTCTTGACGACCTTGTACTTGACGGGTCGGTAAGCCGGGAAGAAGACCTGGATTTCTCCTTCTGATCCCTGGATTCGGATGACCGGGACAGCGTCGTTCTCAGGGTCAGAGTGAGCTCGCATGGTGGTTGTGGCGACGCCCAGGGAGTTGTGCCGAGGGAACTGGCAGATGATTGCCGTGTTTTCATCCGCACCGGTGGTGTACTTGTTGCTGGCGGCGACCACTGTTGGCGCCTCCTTGTCCTGCTCTGGCTGGAGGTGGTACAGCGTTTGGAACACCCAGGTCAAGGGATACACGCCGAGATCGAGGATTGCGCCGCCTGCGAGATCAATGTTGACCATGCGATGAGAATCGGCAAACGAGAGGCCCTTGCCTTCAGTTGCATTCGAGTTGAATGACAAGTCGCCTATATTAAAGTTAGCAAACAGTCTCCTTTGAAATCACAAGCCAGAATACTCACCAATTGTTCGGTAGACAGTACCAATCTCGCCCGATGTGATGCGCTTTCGAATCTGGATGCTCAGCGGGAAATATCGAGTCCACACAGCCTCCATCAAAAACAGATTCTTCGCCTTGGCCGTCTCAACAAGCTTTCTGGCCTGGGCGGCCGTCACAGTGAACGCCTTTTCGCACAAAACATTCTTGCCGGCTTCCAGCGCCAGCATGGTGTTCTGGAAATGGTGGCTGTGAGGCGTTGCGACGTAGATGATGTCGATGTTGGGGTCGGCAACAAGCTCTGGGTAGGATCCATATGTCTTGGCGTCAAAGGCACCGTCTATCGTCTTGAGAAAATCCTCCGCCCTCTTCTTGCTGCTGGAGGAGGCGACGGCAACAATCTCGTGGCGCACGTCATGAACGTCTCGAACTTTGGGGTCGCACAGAAGATCCTTGCAGAATGCTGTTATTGTGGTATTAGCTCAATGAATGGGCTCCCCTGAAGTGAGATTGAAAGGCAAGATACTAACTCTCTGCAATTCCACCGGTGGCCATGATGCCCCATTTCACGGTGTAAGGGTTTCCTGCAGCCATTGTGGGTGATTTTGTTTGATTACAGTTTGTCAGAAGGATGTGCTACGACTGAGAGTTGTCCTATAAGATTGCGTCAAGAGAGAGTTCGTGGCATGAGAGCGAGGCTCTACAGAGACTTTTATACACTAGCATCATCTGGCACTTTCTTTAGCCATCATTCGCAAAGTACGCCGTCACTCAAAAGCCACGGCGAAGCGATCCACTGCGAACTGGTCGATCCACGCCGTCGCCAATAAACGGCCGCCAGTGGTGGAGGGCATTCCATTATCCACAGCGTAAGGTGCGGACAAAGTTGCCCCGCGGCAACTATCTCTCTCTCTGTCGACCATACAACGGCATCCGCTATAGCTTACAAATTACCCAATTCGAAACCTCTCCTCAGCTGGGTTCGTTATTATGGCAAAGGCTACCTTAGCGGTGGGGAAAGGAATTCGGCTTGGTGGGGTTGCAACATGCGATCCAATTAGGCTCAGAGCACGGCGTCATTTTTTCCATGTCCATTATCCCGACAGTATATCCGTAGTGCGTGGGACCGATGTCTGGATGATGAACTACAAGTACTTCTTAGGAAACTTTGACCGCGAAGATTAATCTTGATGTCAATGTTAGTAGAAAGCGAGATTCAAGATGATACCAAAAAGGTAACGAAAGTTCTTTTTATTCAACATCAATATTATACAATAAGTTTGTGCGAAATATGGCTATCAATATGAACTAAAGACATGTGCCTAACGTGACCTCGTAATGTGTACATTGTCTATTTCCCCGCGTCTCAAGCTCCGCTGTTGAGTGCATGAGACTGGTATTCTACCAGCTCCAGGCCGATAAGCCGATAGTTGTTGTTTATCTATCACCTTCTTTATCATGGTGCAGCTCTGCTGGAGGGCATCTTGGTCAATGTAGTCTTTCCATCAGCGATCCTAGCGTCATGGCTCGACCATCTATTGGAGCGCAGGCCTCTCGCCTTGCGCGCGATCTTCCTCTGGGAATATCATCAGCATCCTCCACGCGGATTCCAAAGCTGGTCTATGGCACCGCCTGGAAGAAGGACCAGACCGCAGATCTGGTCTATCTGGCTCTGAAAACAGGCTTTCGGGGCATCGACACTGCAGCCCAGCCGAAGCATTATGATGAGCGTGGCGTTGGCACTGGTGTTCGACGGGCTATCGGAGAAGGAATAATTAGACGCGAAGACTTATTTGTATGTTTAACCACAACTTTATTCTACACTTTAAGATTTCTTTTAGCTAAACCACCCACTCGTAGATTCAGACCAAGTTCACCTCACCGGCGGGGCAGAGTGACATTGCTCCGTACGACTTCAATGCCCCGCTGGCTGATAAAGTTCATCAATCTGTGCAGTCATCTCTCGCCAACTTTACAATAGATGGCCAGGAAGCATACCTGGACAGCCTCGTGCTGCATTCTCCCATGGACACTATCCAAGAGACAATAACGGTATGGAAGACGCTCGAAACATACACTCCGCACAAGATTCGTAACCTCGGCATCTCCAACACCACCTTCCCGGTCTTGCAGGCTTTATTCAACGACATGAGCGTCAAGCCAGCTGTTGTGCAGAATAGGTTCCATAATAGGACTGGTTACGAGACTGAGCTTAGGGCATTCTGTCGCGAGCAGAAAATTGTGTTCCAATCATTTTGGACAGTCACCGCCAATAGGCATCTTCTTCAATGCAGCCCTGTTCGAGAGGTGGCACAAAAAGCCGGAGTAGGAGCGGTTGCGGCGTTTTACTCCATGGTATTAGGTCTTGAGGGAACGACCATCTTGGATGGAACGACAAGTGACGATCATATGAAGGAGGATTTGGAGGGGATAGAGGCTGTGGGTGTCTGGGCAGAGGGAGAAGGGGCTTCTGATTGGGCGTCTGCGCTCAGTAGCTTCAAGAAACTAATTGGTGAGTCGTAGCCCTATGCAGAAGAGTAGAAATCGATATAGCTGCAGGTGACATGACTCTGTGAATTTACAAATCCACTCTCGGTAACTCTATGCTCCTAAAGATTTGAATGGGGAATGTGTATGAGTATAGTTTGCATGTTCAGCAATACAGCAGGAACAAACGAAAACGTCTTGGGATATCTTGAGTGTATGTCTAAGTCTAAATATCTTTTGCAAATGTATTCGCTACAATAAATGGGAAGCAGGCTGTGGCTTCCAAGTACACCTATTTGCTTCGTCTCAGCTTATATCCATGAAATTGCAAGACAAAAGACATGGGGATGCTTACCTTGACATTATCTGCTCCAATTTTGATCTTACCCCATGATACAGCCTCATCCGGACGAGCACCAGCGTCACTACCGTCAAATTCTTGGGCTGTGTTGATGTAGACGGCTGATTCTGCACCGTTTCTCATCAGGCATGCGTTTGCAATATGGTGCTTGACCACTCCTCCTCCCAGGATAATCATTCCTGCTCTCTTGGCTCGTACGGCAATGGTGTTGATGCGGCGGATATCTTCCACGAGGTCAACGCGCAACTGCTGTGGTGAAGTTTTGAATGTGTGAAAGTAAAGCATATCTCCAAGACTGCCGTCCGTCAGCGCAGGGCAGAAGACCGGAATGTCGTTCTTGTACGCCCAGTAGTATACCGAGCGCTCATCGTTAATTTCCTTGCCGAGCCGGTGGATAACCTTTGACGGTGTCCAGTGAATCTCGTCTTCCGTTCCTTTGCTGGCTTCCTGTTCCTCCAGCATCTTGTCAAAAATGGGCACCACCCAGTCCTCAAAAGCGCAGTAGTTTGCGTTGGGGACCACGAGGTTTCCGATACGGTTAAGGCCCTTTTTTCGAAGACTTGCGCCGTCTGCACTGAAAGAGCTCATGTATGTTTCGCCGAGACACTTGATGAAGTCCTCTTCAACTCCTCCTGCTGTGGTCACAATGGCTGAGACATGCTTGTGCTCCACCAGCCACCGAAAGACGCCTCTTAGACCGGATGAGATCAGGTTTGAGGTGTATCCCAGGAAGATGGTAGTGTTGTCTCCTGTTTCAGGGTCTCTCCAAGCTCTCTTGATTAGGCCGTTAGCCATAATAAGCCAGCTGTGTTGAGGCTTTGACTTTACTAACCATGTCATTGATGATCCTGATGGCCTCACTCATTGAGGTTGCCTGGAAACCCATGTTTCTCATGCCCAGAAACAAATCTTCTGCGGTAATGGGCCCCTTTAGTTTGTTGAAATCAAGTTCTTCTACCTTTTGGGCGTCCTTTGGCATTTCCTCCGACTTGACGAGCACCGCATTTGTGACCTCGGCTGGAGGCGCATTTGAGTTGCCGCTGTCAGCCATATTAATGGTATGTGATATCCTCGTCAGAGGTAAGAAAGTAAAGGCCTTTAGATGCTCGAGATGAAATGATTTAAGAATGAAGTGCTCTAAACTTTACAGAGGCCTCTCAAATTCAAGGTAGATAGAAATATTCTACGCCTCTCTCTATATTTGCACAGGTCGCGGGTAGCCTCATCCGTCAAAGGCCTTACTTAAAAAAAATTAAAGAAAAAATGCATCAGCAATGGGGCTAGTCCCACAATTGCAGTTGTTGTCCGGCAGTGCCAGAAACATCAAATCGAATTTTTCTCGACAGCGCCAAGCCCCCGCCTAAAACCGGGGTGCCTTAATCACAGCAGAGCCCCCGGAAGGGACTAGCGCCTCGCGGCAACGAGGCTAGGCCTGTCCAAGCGCCACGCGATCTGGATGTATTTTGAAGTCTCACGGTGGACCTCGACATCTTCAGCTCCTTCACTCTTCCAGCCCCCGACGGCTATTTGCATCGATTCGCCTGAATAGCCTGCGGCGTCGCGGCCAGACATTGTCGGATCGTCGGCTGGGATCTTCATCCTGGTTTTTGTCTCTTTGGAGGGTTCTGGTCCCTTGGATTCGACTTCGCGGGACCCCCTGTGCTGGATTCGGGTACAGAGGCACGTTAGCCGAACCGTTGAGCCCATTGGAGTCCCCGTGGCCAACAACAAAGAAGGCCGACTTCGATACGCAGCGAATCCATCTCCTTCTCTGGTTTCGCGACACTATTTTCTCTTGGATGGGACCTGCGGAACAACTGCAGGGTCTCATCCGGCACTGGCCCGCCATACATCATGTATGTACCGCGCTTGAATCATCTACCCACTCGGTAATTGTGCATTGTCGATAGCCACGGTTGGCGCCACGCCCATCGTCATCACAAGCGAGGATAGAGTTCAGCCTAAAGGTTACTCGCGTTAACAATTGCTCTAGGACATCCAGGTATTCAAGATACGATGGGGACCGGCGGTCTAGGTCCCCTCGAGATCGATCCCCAGGGGATCGCTTTGACCGACCGCCGCACTTCAACAATGATGGCGATAGGCGTCGCTCATCCGCAGAAGCGCGAACGAATTCGGCACCGTTTCCACCAGGTAGAGATCTGTTCGGAGACCAGATGCGCAGAGAGCCGCCGCGCGGTCCCAAGGCACTTATAGATGCACCTGTCGGGCCGAGAGGAGGCGGATTTGGCGGCGACTTCAGAGGCGGAAGAGGGCGCGGCAGAGGACGGGGATGGGGAGGACGAGACGATAGCCGTGATCGAGGGAGAGATCGAGATGTCGACTTTCGAGACCGGTATCGAGACGAGAGAAGCCGAGAACGCGACCGGGAGCGAGACAGAGACTGGCGTGATTCAAGAGATTTTCGGTTGCGCAGATCGCCAATCGGGAGAGCCCGATCGCCCACGCGAGATGGACGAGATTTTCGGGATCGTGATCGGGATATCCCCCCCGGCCTAGATGCAGACAGATCTCGACGTGGATCCCGTGATGGTGGTCCTCCATCGGCAGGCTCTTCAACATCAGAGCCTCCGTTTGGCGTGTTGCCATTTCCTCGAGGAGGTGGATTCCGCGGGCGAGGAAGAGGTGGAAGAGGGGATTGGGGTATGGAAAGAGGTCGTGGCCGAGTCCCGTACGACGATCGCAGCGACCGCTACATACGCAGCCGCTCTCAGGAAGGGCGCTGGGCTCGTGAGCGTGACGAGCGCGAGCGGAACGATAGGCATCCTGATGCTGATGTGCGTCGTGACCTTCCTATCGATAGGGACCGAGGAGATCTTTTCCGTCCGAAGATGGCAGCCCAGGAAACTGCCACGCAGGCCAAAGATGTCTCGCCTCTTCATGTGGCAGCTTCAGCCCCGGCATTCGAGCCTGCGTCTAATCGGGCTCCGGCTCCGGGTACAGGTTCGAGTGCTGGTGGTGAGGTACAGGCGCAGACGCAGACGCAGGCTGCCCCCAGCGCAGTCACAGCCAAACCGCCACCAACGGCCCCACGGGCATTTGGAGAACGCCCAGTTTCTGCAGGGCAAGCTTCCACAGCACCAGCTCCCGCAGCCTCTGAGATTCCAATACCTCCCACTGGGCCATCGAAAATCGCACCTCACGACAGTCCTCCAATAGGGACACCTGTAGGTCCCCGACTTCAACAACAAGCCAAGGTTACCCGCCCGTCTAGCAAACAATGGATCAATCCAAGCTTGAAGAAGCCGCCGCCGCCGCCAGAATCACCAAAGGTGGCGAGGTCGCAAAGCTTTGCTCAGCAACGGCCTATCCCATTACAACGGGACACCTCGCAAGTCGAGCCTTCCGAACCTAGGCGACCGCGTAGTAGCGATGCAAAGTCGGATTCTTACACTGGGCTAGATAGTAGACTGCGAGCTCATCACAGCGAAGAACCGGGCGAGATAACGACAAGGACCGAAGACGAAAAGCCGAGCGATCTTGACGCAAAAGCCGAAGCTGAGAAGCCTGAGAGAATGGAATCAGTTGATTACGAGCCACCTGAATCAATGGACCTGGAGGAAAAACCTTTGGATAAGCCAGAGCAACTTGCTGTCCCTTTTACTACTTCCCCGAAGCAAGAATCGCTTCCTAAGCAAGAATCACCTTCTCAACTCCAGGAGAATGAGACGAACGATGATACGAAAACTTCTGCGGAAGTAGCCATAGAACAAAAACATAGACGACTCAAAGTGCGCGCCGTCCGATTCGCCTTACCTCCGAAGAAGACTCCGCAAGAGGAACCTCCTGAATCTGATGATGAAGATATGGGCGACTATTTCGACATGGAAATCAATAAGACTGAAGCTGAACTGAACAAATTGCAAAGACCAAAGGCACCAGTTGAAGTTATCAGGCGCTTTATGGGTTTATCGCATGGAGCAATGGTACAGATACTCAACGAGGGAGAGGGGCTCTCTGATATGCTAGGCGATATACCACTGAGCCATGAGCCGGAGATTGAAAAAATGGAAGTGGGACCGGCTGCACAAACAGAAGAAACGCCTGCTATTCCTGATGGACCTCTACCCTCAAAGGAGACTGAGGAAATCAGTCACGGAAAGGAGCTTGTCAATGACCAACTTGAGAAAGAAACAATTGAGGAAGATAAAGAGAAGCCTGAACTTGCGGCGGCCACACAAGAAGCAGAATATCTCCAGCCAAAAGCCGAAGAAATGGACATTGATAACGAAACTACTATTCCGCCCCCTGAGCCTAAAGATGTTTCTGAGCCTGTAGCCGAAATTACAGCAGAGGAGTCTACTGTGAAGGAGAGCAAAGAAATTGAGACCGGATCGATCAACGAACAAGCTCTGGTACCTATCGAAGAGGCTACTAGTCCGGCGAAACCAGCTGAACTAGAGCCTAAAGCTCCAAGCACACCATCTCAAATACCAGATGAGGATGATGAGACTGAAACTGAAGATGAGGCTTATATGGAGGCTCAAGCTGTCGCGGCTGCTGAGACAGTCCGTCAATATATGTCGACGCCACCCATCGAAAGTCTTCCTGACTTTCAAGGTCCAGTATGGTATCGAGATAAAGAGTTTCTGGCAACGCTGGACTCGGATCCTATCATTGATGATTTTGTTGCTGAGCAACTTGCAAAAATTCACTTTGATAGATCGGCTGAGCAACGCCACGCGCAACAGATCTACGCAGACAACTACATGCAGTACTTGAAGTACACCTTGTCGGATGATCCTGTCGCCACAAAAAGCCGAGATAAATTTTCTGTCTCAGCCCCCTCTGAGACGACAGGTACCGTGACACCTGAGCATAAGCCAGAAGGGAGGGGTACAGGTAGAAGATTTGCCACTGAGCGCGACCTCGAGCGTGTGCTTCAGGCATCAATGCGAGAAGACGAAGAGAGAAAAGAGCGAGAATTGCGAATCCAGCAGGAGAAATATCGCAGCGATAAGGAGGCTGTTATTCCAGACATGTACTGGGACGATCTAGAGAAGCAACAGGTTCAGTATATTGATCGATCAGGGTATACGCCTCCAGATAGGCTTGTTACAGCATGGCACATACTTCCTCCCTCTAACAATTTCACTGAAGAGGAGGCACAGCTCTTTGAGAAGCGTTACCTGGAGCTTCCGAAGCAGTGGGGCAAGATCGCAGAGAATCTTCCTCGCCGTGATTTCCACTCCTGCATTCAGTACTACTACCTGATGAAGGGTGAGCTAAACCTTAAGGAAAAGCTGAAGAAGCAACCTAAGAGGCGGAAGAAGGGTGGACGAGGCAAACAGAGGTCTAGCGCTCTGGTCTCGGAGCTCGGCAACGGCGAGCCTGAAGCTGAGGAAACGCCGCAGGAGAATGGAGAGAATGGAGAAAGGCGAAGGCCACGAAGAGCTGCCGCTCCCACATGGGGCTTTGAGCAACCTACGACGGACGGCGAGAGCACTCCTGCTGCTACTCCTGGGCGACGCGGAGCATCTGCTGCTGCCAAGGGCGACCAACCAGAAAAGGTAGACGGCCGGAAAAGGAGAAAGCCAAGAGACAAAGACAAGGACAAGGACAAGGACAAGGACAAGGACAAGGACAAAGAGAAAGACAAAGATGCCAAAGCATCCAAGCCAAACCAAGTTCTCGCGGCAGCGCCGGGCCCCAGCTCCGGGACAGGAAAGGGAAGAGGCCGAGGCGAATCGCGCCCAGTGGCCGCAGAATTTGTGCCAGCTCCTCACCCGCTCTCCGACCCTCATCGTTTGCCGGTACAGTTCGAACAACCGCTGCCCGCAGGTATTCAACCGCCATTTGTTGTGCCACAGCCGCAGCTAATGGACAGACCGAAGCCTGCTGTTACTTCTATCAATGAAGTTATGGCGGCTCCATCGCTTCGGCCTGAACCACCCCCACCTCCTCCCTCCTCGATTACTACTTTCAACTTGCAGCAGCCCATTCCTGAACGAAAGGCAATGTCACAAGCAGCATCAAGCTATTGGAGTGTTTCGGAAGCTAATGACTTCCCGCACTTATTAAGGGCTTTTGGTACTGATTGGTCTGCAATTGCCAAGTACATGCAATCTAAAACAACTGTCATGGTATGTTCCCTGCCCAAGAAATCGTGAGCGACAGATTTGCTAATACGATAAAAACTATAGGTCAAAAATTATTATGTACGGCAGAAAGATTCAGGGAAACCCGAGTGGGAGGTAATTGCTCAGGAGGCTGATGCGAAGCGGGCCAGGGGTGAAAAGAGACCTGATCCCCCTGTTCTCAGTAGTGGTGGCCGTGGCAGGAGGTTCGAAAGCACTGCTCCTGGCACATCACGACCTATTGCGGTCGCTCCTGGAGCAGTCGATCCTCACGTGGATCTTCCACAGCCTAAAGTCGAGCCTACACCTCCCCAGCCCTTAAGACAGCAGCAGCACATTTCTACTTATGGTGTACCGATTGCCCAGGCTCCGGCCCAAGCTCCCCTCGCGCAGCCTAACCAGATCCCTCTTGCTGTACCAGCTCATCCAGTGGCTCAAGGGACACAACAAGCCATATCTCCAAACACGCGCTCCATGCATCAACAGCTGCCACATTTCGGCTTCCCGGAGAGAGAACGCGATCCCGCGCAATCTCAGCGAGTGCCGCTGCCGCAAAAGTCTTCTGTCAGCCAGGTTCCGGAGCTTCGCGATCCACGCCCACTGTCTGTGGCACAACCGCTTCAGCCATCGCACCCTGAAGCTATCGCCGAGCGTGAGCGCACTGTTCAGCTTGAGCGGATGAATGCAGAGAAGCGGTATAGAGAGCAGCAAATGCAGCAACAGCAGCAGCAGCAACAGCAACAGCAACAGCAACAGCTCCACCACCAACACCAGCATCAGCATCACCAGCAGCAGCAGCAGCAGCAACAGCAGCAGCAACAGCAGCTCATTCGAGAAAGAGAAATGGAAATAGAAAGGGAAAGAGAGAGAGACCTCCGACAAGCCGAACAACAGTCGATGAGAATGAAACAAGAGCCCGAGGCACCACTTCAGCACCGTTACGACCCTTACACCCATCGCCAGCAGCTCAGCCATGGCGGAGGCCCTCGCGAGCCCTTCTCATTAACAAGAGCGCCATCTCAAGAGCCCTCTCGCTCTGTTGCTCCTCAACCGTACCCTGCTCCTGTATCGCAGCAGCCAATGAGGCCATTGCTATCGGAACCTGTAGCAGTGCAGTCACCGCCATTGGCGCCTCCGTCTTCTCGACCGACTCAAACACCTCAGCCAAGGATGCCCTCAGGACCTCCACACGAGCCTTATGGAGCGGCTGCACCACCACCGAGTGCTTCCTCCATATCTCCCCACACGCCGGTACGGCCACCTGAACCTAGGAAGTCCAATATCATGTCTCTCTTGAACGATGATCCTCCGCCCCCTAAGCGGGTTGCCGAGGTCACCAAGAGTCATACACCTGTACCGTCGTCGACACCACCCTCTCAGGGTATCGGTAGGCCGCCTCCGCCAGCATCCGGGCTTCCACAGGGCGCCCCAGTTCGTCGAGAAACAGACGCGCACTATTCTCCCTACTCACGGACGCCATCTGGTGGAGCATCAGCTATGCCATCTCTCAAGCCTCCTTATCCCGCCTCATCGGCTCCTTCGCAACATATGAGTGGACATCGAAGCGTGCCATCTGATTCGAATGTAGACATTGATTACTACCGATCTCATGGGTATCCGCAGAGCCATCCAGCGAGTGGAACGAACTCTCCTCAAACATCGCATCGATATCCTCCACCTGCACAGCCAGCTCAAGCTCAATACCAGTCTCAGACAGGCTATCCTACGGCATACGGAGGAGCTTCTCAGCCAACGCATATCACCTCACCACCGGCTCAACCATACGCAGTCCACTCGTCGTCTAGGAGCCGCGAGATTCTTCCGAGCAGCCGCGATAACGCTTGGCCATCATCTGGCCATCAAGCACAGCCTTCTGATGTTCGGCAACAAAGCAACAGCTGGCCAACTCAACCTCCAAAAGCATCACAGGCCCCTCCACCGCACTCGCAGCAGGCTTGGGGATCTCAGCATCCTTCAACGAAGCCAGGAACTCCGGGACCAACATGGTCAACGGCACCTCCACCACCACAGCAGCATCTGAGAGATGAACGCGGACCTCCTTCAATATATGGACAAAGTGCTTCTGGCTTGCCGCAGCAGCACGGAATGCAATCCAGGTACCCACCAGCTACTCGGGAGCCGCTGTCCTCCGCTTCTCAGCCATACTCGCGATATCCATCAACGCCGGGCCCGCCGCCTCCGCGAGACCTTCGAGAACCGCCGCCAGGCCGAAGCTACACCCCTGTCTATGATACACGAGGACCGCCACCTGCCCAGTCACAAATGCATGGCTATCCAGCGCCAGACCCAAGAGACATGCAGCTTCGGGATGCAAGAGACCCGAGAGATCATAGAGATCCAAGGGACCAGAGGGACCCAAGAGATCCGCGTGATATAATGAACAGAGGTAGTCTTCCACGGCACGAGTATGATCGGCCGCCGCCAGACAACAGATATGCGCGATGAAGCAATACAGTATCATATTGTCTTCGCTGCAATGATGTATTTGCCTGATTTCAATCCATTTCCTCCCACTATTTCTATATGCATCTTTTTTTCTTTTATTCATCTTGACGAAATTGCTATGTTCTATAGATGGGGGTTTTCTGAAGCAAAAGAAAAAAAAATATGCACAAAGGCTTCTATCCGGATTGGGTGGATGGAGGCGTTTATGGCGGGAAAACAACAAAAGACTGCAAACCGAGGGGGGCGAAGGGAAGGGGCGAAGGACCAGCGAAGTTGCTTGTGTATAGTGTGGTTTTGTTTTCAGCTGTTCTTTTTTTTTTGTTTCCAGCTCTCTTTTACGAAATGCAAGTAATTGATTGCTTTTTTGCGTTTGGGACGGGTCTTCTGTATGATACTGTTATTCTTAATTATGAGGTATATCTTCTATATATATACAAAGATGTATGAATCTCGCTAGAAACATGTATTGTGAAATTGCAAATACGATTGGTAGATGGTCCCGCATCATGTTGTAGTTGGTTCAGCACATTGGTGGGGCTATCAGCTGCTAAATGTGTAGCTAGGCGAACGTCCCAATAGCTTCCGGCGCGTCGCGCAACTCCAACTACCTACCTACTACTTATGCTGCATCATACCAAATACTCACTACTCTATTCCGGGCTACTTCTTTAAAAAAAAAAAAAAAAAAAGCAGCAAAAAGACTCAGGATACCCAAAAAGCAGCTTCTGCTTCTCCGCGATGGACACACGCAACACTGCCAGCGGCTCGAACAACAGCAGCAGCAGCAGCAGCAGCAGCAGAGCATATTTCGAACAGCAGCGAGAAGTCCTCATCGGGGACATTGCCGAAGTATGAAAACCTCCTTTCCCCAACTCGTATGCAGACCTACGTGCGTCAGGAGTTAATCTCATGGGTTATGGAACACTTAGAGCTTCGAACAAGTCCTCTCCAGCATAAACAAATTGAACCGATCGCTCGAAGCAGTCATTGCTGTACGTTTTGTTTCCCTCCCAATTCTTTCCGAATCAATATGGCTGGATTGAAACGCCCGCAAAAGAGTAACTACGAAAAACAAAGGCTCATATATTGAAAAGGTCGGCAATGAATTTTCCTCCGTAGAAGCCCTCTGGTCACAATTCGAAAACGTCATGGCCAAGGACGAAGACGGCATCAAAGCAGCAGCGGCAGAGCACCAAGGCGACGAAACACAGGCCGAAGAAGAAGAGACACGACACGAATGAATTATAATACTTATATGATACCCAATATGGAAGAGAGAGAAGGGGAAAGGCACGCTTGATACAAACAACCAAAAGATTATACTATTGCTACCACACGCACGTAGGCGAACAAGATACCCCAAACTACCGAGTACCCCAACCAATCTACGCAACGCATAAATCTACACTATCGCTACAACACGACCGCTAGATCGGGAGAGGAAGAAAAATATATAATGACAGAAGGGGGCAGAAAAGAGAGACAGTCGGTAGGGTGAATATGATGATTTTTTATGTCCCCAATCCCAAGCCTGATTGAACTCAACAGTATCATGCTACATAAGAGAAAAAAAAACGCAAAGTGGATAGAAAAAGCGAGACAAAAGAAAAGGAAGAAAATAAAATAATAATAAAGCACTAAAAGACCACACAAGTCCGCAAAAAAGTCACCACCCGTTTCCTAGTTGCGTTGAAAAGTTTGTGGTTTCCATATCCACCCTTCCCCTTCCATGCGTCAAGGCTGGCAGGACCTAAAGCGCAAATCCAAAAAAAGAGGCCGGCTCGAATATGTTAAAATCAACCACGCGGATTTCCGCTTATATATACCAGGCTTTACTACCTCTCTTTCGAAAGAGCGAGGTGCACCAGCAGCTCGTCTCGAATCTCCAAGCGTTCTCGTCTGAAATCGTGGGACCATTAGCCGTTGGACGTCGTTCGTTATAGGCGCAAATCGTCGTAAAAGATCGTCTAATGGTCATTAGAATTGCCGTATCTGCGTCCGTATCTGCGTCCGTATCCGCTCCGTGCCCACAAGTCCACCTCGACGACCGACCCCTGACTGCCCCTTCTGCCGCCAGTGCAGAAAGGATGAGCGTATGGGCTCTCGCGTGACCGCTTTAAAGGAAATTGCACTTTCTCTTCTTCCTCTTAATGCCTCCTACTACCGGAGCTTGTGTCTTTCCATCGCCAGCGGACACTGCCATTGCAGTAGGTGTCTCCAAGTTCCTCCGGTCGTTGGCCACGACAGTCAGGATGGCCCGTTCAAAGATCTCGTCGACGCCCCGCATTTCCTTACTGCTGCATTCCATATACTGGGCTCCCATCTTCTTGGCAACGGCCATTCCCTGCTCTGCGGTAACGGGCGTGAGGCCCTGGGTCTTCAGCATGTCGATACAAGATTTTTTGTGCCGGAGATCTGATTTGAGGCCGACCAGGATGAGGGGGGTGTAAGGGCAGAAATGCAGAACTTCGGGGTACCACTGTGATCGGGGTGAGCAAACGGCAAATCGCGATAACTAGATTCAGGGGGTGGAGCCCTCCAACGTACCTTATCCATGACATTGTCCAGAGAGTTGGGGCAGTCGATGGCGAAGCATACAAAAATGAGATCGGTTTCGGGGTACGACAGCGGACGGAGACGGTCGTACTCTTCTTGGCCGGCGGTGTCCCAGAGAGCGAGCTCTACGGTCTTGCCGGTGGGCGGGTGCGTCGGGTAGGTGATGTAGTTCTCGAATACGGTAGGAACATATTTCTACCAAGGGGGCGGGCTTCAGTATCTGGACGCTTAACGACGGACCTCTGCGGCTGGGCGCTGCTTACCTCTGGAAAATAGCCCTGGCTGTAGCTGATGAGCAGACATGTCTTGCCGCATCCTCCGTCTCCTACAACGACAATTTTCTTCGAATATGTCGGGGCCTCCGTTACGTGAGTCGCTGCTGATCCGCGGCCTGACGATGAGCTCATGGTTGTACTGACAGTTCCCTCGCTGGAGCGGGTGCGCTGGGCGCGCTTCTCGTTGCTCCCCGTCGCATACTGCGAGTTGCGGTTCTGGTACGCCGCCATGGTGGAAACGACGTTCCGTGCAGATGCTGGAGAGCGCGGCAGGAGAGCGTGTCTCGGGCGGACAATGCGGTTTCTGTCGCCGGCGGGAATGCTGATCCTACTCAACAAAGAATAGGAGTGGGCACCGCAGCAGAAACAAAGAAATTCGACGGTTCCGGCTCGGCAGGGTCGATGCAAGTAAGGGAACAATGCGGTGTAAGAAGGATGAAAAAAAAAGGATGCAGAAGAAAAGAGATACAAAAAAAAAAACAAGTCTGCGGCGGTGTGGAATTCGATGCGGCGAGCAGCAGAAACCGTAGCGCAGCCCCCGAAGCTGAAGGTTTGAGAATCGGCAGGACACAGAGGCTGGGGGGATGACGATGTTGTACTTGGACGGGCTAGGCTGCTGTGCTGTTGCTGTTCGCTCCGGGCAACGAGACGAGTTGGTGGGACACGACGGTTGCTGCAGCTGGTTATCAGACGGGGAACTGGGAAACCGAGCCCAAAGAGCTGAGTAAACAAGTTGGCGGGGCAACGGATGGCGGTGCAGGCCCAGCGCACTGACGTGACGGCCCTGGAGAGTGGCTGGGGCACCAACTGGCGGTGGCTAGGGCGGGTTGTTCCTGCTCCGAAGATGGTCCGTGCATTAGCCGTCTGCGAAAATTCTCCTGGCCTAAAACGCGTGCACGAACACCTGCGAGTGGAGATTCTTGTGCGCTGCGTATAAAGCTTTTTTTTTTCCGTGCAAAATTTCTCTCTTCTTCCTTTTATCCTCAGAGGTTGACTTCGCTCCCGCCGCAAAATGAAGAGATATTCAGCTACCGAGGATGATGCTGGTGTCTCAGCCCCCAGCAAATATGTGACGCTCGTTTCCGGAGACGGCTTCGAGTTTGTCGTGCTGCGTGAAGCGGCCAAGATCAGCCCTATTATCAAGGGCATGCTGGACCCGAGGAGTCAATTTGCCGAGGCCAAGGACGCGAGATGTGTGTTCCAAGAGATGAGGTGAGAAACGACCATATGCGGCCGTGGCATGTACTGCAAGGGATGACGACAATTCCATGAGCATTACTTTGACAGAACGCCGCTGTCTCTACCAGACTTACATGTCTCGGGCGAGGCTGGCAGGCTGGTCTGGTTGATCTTGCACTACACTTGAACTGACCCAGAATCGTCTTGAAAACGGCCTTGCTATAACCGTGTTAGAGCTGGCTGACCAACGCATGATAGCGGCCTTGTGCTTGACAAAGTGGTTGAGTACTTCCATTACTGGTATCGTTACAAGGACAGCGAAGACGTGCCCGACATGGACATTCCTGTCGAGCTTTGCCTCGAGCTGTTGGCCGCAGCCGATTACCTGGGCTTGGATCAGTAAGCCATGTGGGAATCGAGCCATTGGCACTTTTAATCTTAACACGTTTTCACAGGGCCAATATGAGCACGAAATGATACAGCACAACCATTGGATGTTTCTATCCAGACAGATAATGACACGAAGATATGATACCACACCGATTACAGAAATAGAAGAGGAAAGCAATATGTCCTCGCCTTAATACTAAGAATGATGAATTCAGCAGCTTTTTTTTTTCCCTCTCTTTCTCTTTCAGTTCATTGTGATGATATCTCTCCGACCTCCATTTCAGCATATACGTTCTTCTCTGTTACTCCTCCGTGGGTTGAACGTCTATTAGAAGTGGTAGATTGATAGCCTCCCTCTCACTCTGCTTGACTCAAAGTTCTTCCGTTGAGATCTCGCTTTTTTTGTAGGGGCACATGCTTTGCCTGTTATTCTTAGCTTTGTATATCACCGAATTGCCTCTTGCAGGCTAGCCAGTTCGATCTTCTGCTATACAAGATTTTCGAGCAGTGTTAAACTTGCTGAGACTGCTTTTTTTTTTTTTTTTTTTTTTAAAAAAAAAAAGAAAAATAAGAAAAAAAAAAAAAAAAAAAAAAAAAATTATTGGCACAAGCTCATATTACGTTTAGCTCTCTGTCTCTTACAGCATACTGTTTAAACATCCGTAAACTCGGCGTTAAGGCACTTCATGCTGCTTCTACAGCACCTAGGTAGGAGTTGCATGAAGTTGCAGTGGCGTCTTTCCTACGCTGCAGCAATGGTGTCACATCCGCCATCTGTGAGTCAAACCCAAAAGTATGACTCAACAACATCCCTGAATGAACAAAATTTAAGCTGTCGATTTCAGTATTACCGTCTTATGGAGTGTATTCCCCCGTATCCACCCAAAGATATTTGAGTGAACGTTTGGACAGCTGTCTTTGCATTGGCCGTATATCACAGTGCTCTGTTAGTGGATGCAGATGCGCGCTAAGTCCCGGCCATTCGTCACTCTTTTTTGACACTACCTTAGATATCCTACGACGAGGAAAATGGCATCAGGCGCATTCGAATCGCAGGGCGTTCGAATTGCTGTAGAGGGCTGTGTAAGTCTTTTGCGTTGCATTGATCCTTATCATCCTTTTCAACAGCGTCAATTGACTGTATTTTCAGGGCCATGGCGCGCTCGACGCGATATATGCTTCCGTCAAGCAGTCTGCCCAGGAGCGCGGCTGGGATGGCGTTGACCTGCTCATCATTGGAGGCGACTTCCAGGTGAATCATCATCTAAATTGATTGTCTCCAGTTGATTCAGGCTACTAATTTCCGCAGGCTGTGCGTAATGCGGCCGACTTGACGGTCATGTCGTGTCCCATCAAGTATCGCAAAATTGGCGGCTTTCACGATTACTACGCTGGGAGAAAGCAGGCTCCATACCTGACCATCTTCATTGGCGGCAATCATGAAGCTGCTTCACATTCCTGGGAGCTCTACTATGGCGGCTGGGTGGCTCCCAACATTTACTATCTTGGAGCTGCCAACGTTCTACGGCTGGGACCAATCCGCATAGCAGGCATGTCTGGAATATGGAGGGGTATGAACTATCGCAAGCCGCATCATGAACGGCTTCCTTTTAATCACCTCGATATTAAATCGTTCTATTCTGTCAGAGAGATCGATGTCCGGAAGCTGCTGTTGATGCAGACACAAGTTGATGTCGGCCTAAGTCACGATTGGCCGCGCCAGGTAGAGACACACGGCGACCTCGACGAACTCTTTAGACGAAAGCCCTTTCTCAGACGCGAATCTATGGATGGATCTCTTGGCAGTGTAGCCGCTGAGTATGTCATGGATCGTCTACGACCACCTTACTGGTTCTCTGCACATTTACATGTCAAATTTGCTGCTATCAAAAACTACGATGGTGCATCAAGTCCCACCGACGCTATTCAAACTCAAGTGGACAAGGCCGTTGATGCTGCACCACCCGTCCAGGACAATCCGGATGAGATTGACTTGGACATGGACGATGAGGATGCTGAGAATACTACCAAAGAAGCGACTACAGGAGGTACAGAAAGCGATGTTAAAGAAGATACCAAAGATATTACTGGAGAAGTTCCCGACGACTTGAGAGCTCAGCTGCCCGCATCATTTGCTCGGCCTACAGAAAAGGTGAAGCGCATACCAGGCCAGCCGGTCCCTCCAGGTATTGAAAACAAACAAGTACGATTTTTGTCATTAGACAAGTGTCTGCCACAACGACACTTTCTTCAGCTATGCGAGGTTCAGCCGTTCAAGAAAGAGCAGCTATCTTTATATCCACCCCAAAGCTCTGGCCCTAGATATCGACTTCAATACGACGCCGAGTGGCTAGCAATTACCCGTGCTTTCCACAAATTCCAGACCTTTGGCGATCCTACAGCCCAAGTGTCTGAAGATTTAGGCGAAGAGAAATACCTTCCCCTGATTGAGGCAGAAAAGGCTTGGGTTGAGGAGAACATTGTGCAAAAGGGGAAGCTTGACGTGCCAGAGAACTTTGAGCAGACAGCGCCTCTATATGTTCCCGGCACGCCTGAGATTGTTCACAAGCAGCCCGATGAGTATACAAGCCCCCAAACGGCGGCCTTCTGCGAGCTCTTGGGCATTGAGAACCTGTGGGATGCTAGTGCCGAGGAAAGGCAGCAGCGGAAGGCTCAGGGGCCGGTGAATACACAACTCGAGGGGCGTGGTGACAGAGGGGGCTATGACGGAAGGGGAAGGGGAAGGGGTAGAGGAGGCGGCCGAGGCGGCGGCAGAGGCGGCGGTAGGGGTCGAGGAGATGGAAGAGGAGGCTTTTACGGTAGAGGAAGAGGATATTAAGAGACGGTGGGCCTGAGGAGGGCCATTCGTTATTATCCCTCATCGCCGAACAAGCCCCAAAAGACAAGAAAGAGCAAGTATCTACATGATCAAATTGGCCTCTCGTCTAGAACAAGGGTTGCCAATGTATACCAGAAAGCCGGTTGTGGAGATAGGAGGCTTTGGTGTTTGTTTACCCACTCCAGCCACGGAGTATGTACTCCGTATCTGGAAGTGCTAATGCAGGTGGTCTTACATATCGAACTTTGCAGCAATAAGCACGCATGTTCCGCGAAAATTTGTGGATAACAATTAATGCATGCTTCCACCATGAACGAATAGAAATCCACAGACGGCAATGTTTCCTCATGGCCCATGCGCCTCATGTAGATTAAATTGATGAATGTAAACACGCAGAATGCGGCTTCAATGTTGTTATAAACAATTAGTAACAAGACCTTAGTAATCATACCTAGTCAGTGCTGAAGCTGGGCTCTCGGTCAAACGAATTTCCGCGGCGACCATCTTCAGCTATGGATGCCAATAGACAAAGCCACGATGGCCGCCAATTTGCTTTATGCCTCTTTGCGGCAATGCCAGAATTGCAAAACAGGCGGCGGAATGGAGTAGGAGGAAAACACTAAGATTATCCGGTTAACCGGAACTAGTTTTCTTGCGCGCCAAAACACCGGGATTCCACGATGATGCCTTAACAACTGGGGGTTAAAGGGGGCTCTTTCCTCGTTGCACCCGCTGTGTCATCTCATTTACGGGAATAGTAATTGACCCTTTTTTTCTTCTTCGTCTTCTATTCTCTCGATAATTCGAAAGTTATGCCCAACTAAATTCCATTTTCGTGACGTACAAGGCAAATTATTCTCTCATTTTGCGGAGTAGACATGGGGCACCTGCAGAATCTCATAACATGGGCCAAGGCCCAAGGCGTGGTGATTGACGCGATACAGCCGAGCAAGATTCCCGGTCGAGGCACAGGGATTCTGGCCACGCGAAAGATTAAGGTAAATTGGGGTCCGCTGTGTAGGATTGGATGTGGCGTTTTCTGAGGGAGAGGAGGGTTCTAATAGTCGTGCCAATATAGGCTGGAGAGGAAGTCTTGAAGGTGCCTCCTAGAGCGTTGCGTTGCTTGGAGTCGATTCCAGCGAGTGTACGCGAGAGATTACCCGCAAAAACGACCATCCAGGCACTGCTTGCGGCAGATCTGGCTCTTGATAGGAGTGCCAATGCGGTGCCTTGGAAGGCTGTGCTGCCGAAGATGAGTGATTTTGAAGTAGGCATGCCGATGATGTGGCCGAGAGAGCTGAAGGACCTTTTGCCTCTCGAGCCTAGAAATCTTCTTTTCAAGCGAGAGAAGGCTTTCCAGGGCGATTGGAGTGATTTTAACAAGGCATTTCCGGACATTCCGTATGAGGAGTACACGTATGCATGGCTGGTAGTCAACACTCGGACTTTTTACAACGAAACGCCCGAGACGTTGAAGTATCCCTGGGAAGATAGGTTGGCCTTGATCCCCGTGGCTGATTTGTTTAATCATGCGGACGCTGGGTGTAGGGTGTACTACTCTCCAGAGGGATACCACATCGTTACGGACAGGAGTTACAAAAGGGGCGAGGAGTTGTACATCTCGTACAGTAGTCACTCCAACGACTACAATTTGCTCGAATATGGCTTCATTCCTGATGAGAATCCATCAGACGACGTCTACATGGACGACGTGATACTTCCCAAGCTAAGCGAGAGCCAAAAGGCAGACCTCGAAAAGCAAGATTTACTAGGGGAGTATCCTTTGGGAGAAGCTACGGAGGAGTTTCGGCGTACGCAAGCGGTGTTGAGGCTACTTTGCTGCACGACCAAGGAATTTAAGCGATTTACGAATGATGAGGAAAGGGGATATGATGTTCAAGGCCGAGTTGACGAATATACTGTAAAGTTGCTTGATGAGTTTCTGAATGACATTGTTGCAAAGCGGTTACGGGAAGTTGATGCTTTGAAAGTTGGCTTGGCAGATCAAAGAGCACTTTTGACTAAGCGATGGACACAGATTAAGGTGATTGCAAACCGGAAGATTGACAGCTACCGTGAGAGACGGATGGATACTGCGGAGTGAAAGGGTCGACTATTTTGGGGAGCAATGGAGTTGCTGGTTTCAATTTTGGGAGATAGATGTGCACAGAATGTGCTTTATACAGACGCATCATGCAAATGAGATATAGAATGGCACAATAGGTGAAGAATAGACTGCTTTTTAGATATATGAGGCATAATGGGCTTGTAACCTGCCTCTTTCAATACATTACTAATATTTTGATTATATACAGATATACACTATAACTATGTGTCCTCTAAAAGGTAGTGGGCCAACAGTCACATTTGTCCTCTTCAAGAAGCTGAAGCCTTCTTAAACTTCAAAATTCTGTACGAGAAGAATGTGCAAACAGTCATGTAATGGCTGATTTGTTTCTTTGCGGCTCAAGTTGGTTAATAAAATCGTCAAGCCGCCTGATCGCTTCCTCTCTCTTTTTTGCTTAGATGCATAAGGCTGATTCTGTTTCTGACATCTAGAAACTTTCCTTCATTTTGGTCGCAGCAGATAGCACCAGTGTAATATATCCGGATCCGTCGCTTTAATCTTCGGCGTAGGCACTTTTTCCAGAACCTCAACATCAAACGGCAACCCTTCAATGTCAAAGCGATACGCAGAGTAGCTCATTGAGATCCATACGGCGCCAGGCGCAAGATGCTCCCTGACACAGCTCGCCATTCGTCGAAATTGCTCGTCTCCGCCACAAGAGATTGCGTCGACGGTGCTCTTGTCAACCACGAGATCGAATTTACACTCTTCATTGCCATCATCCGTCGGAAGCTGCAGCTGTGTAGCATCTCCCACGGCATACTTCATTTTTACATCGCCAAATGCCTTCTTCTCTAGCTCTCGGCCTCTTTCCGCGGCTAGAGGCTCATAGTCGATGTTTGTGACGTCCAGAAAGCCGAGGTGGCGGAAGTAGTTTTGTAAGTCGCTGGTTCCGGAGCCAATGTGGAGGATTCGGGCTGATGATGGTTCAAGGTTGGTGAGAATGGGCTTGATGATGGAGATAAATTCAGCAGAGCTGAGGAGCCATTCGAAGGAGGTTTCGGTAGCGAAGCGGTCGTGCCAGTAAGCTTGTTTGTCAAAGTCGACTGGCATCTCTTTTTTAGTCCTTTTATATCTAAAATCTGTATCTTCTTATCCAATGTAGATTTCAAGAAGCAATAGCGAATTATTAAAGAAATTAGAGAAAAAGAATTTGAGACTAGATCTGAGAGTTGAAAGCCATTGACATGAGGCAGATGCTGAATCCGGTGCCGGTGCCGATCATGTTAAAAGTTTATTCAGATGGGGCCGGGTGGGGCCGTACGAGATGCATTACCAGCATTATGACGATTCAATTTGTGGCCTGAGAAAAACAGTTAGGATGCAGAAAAAGTATTATTGATAATTTGATAGATGTACATAAACAGGAAATGAAGATAAAGTATAGAATATCCCAGGCTAATTGCCAAGTAGACTACATCGATGTGAAGCCGACTTATATATACATCGACTTACAAGCTACAATATCCTACTTACCATATAAATACGGCTGCTGACGTAAGGATCTATAATATGAGTTTCTTGATTTCATATATAACTCAGTCAAGATGATGAATATCACCAATTCTTAGGAATACGTATAATACTTTGACCAATTGCTCCAAGAAACCCAAGTGGTATTTCTAGTAGATACTCAAATTGCCTAATTCGGCTCACACTTGATATTCAGCCCAAAAACCCTCGTATTCGGCGCTTGATAGCAAACATCGGCGGACAACTCCGCCGTAGTAATTAAGGCGGTATCGGCGCACGACGGAGAGACCACGCCATTGTTTGACCAGACCCAGTAAACTGTGCACGTCTGCTCGTCGTTGGTCTGCAAGGACGCCGGGATGGTTTGTCCGGCCGACAATGTGACGGAATCTGCAGTCGCAAGCGCCCATGTAGAGCAGCTGTTGTTGCTTACCGTGTCGTTGAAGCCCACAAAGGTCTCTGGTCCGCAGGGCTGTGGTGAGAGGGCTCCATCTTGGTAGAACCAAATGTCAAAGGTGATGCTGTCAGTGGCAGCTGCAGGGCCAATGGCCAATGCGAAGAGTGCCTAGAGGATTTTGTTAGAGTAGTGAGGCTTCAGACTCTCGACAAGTTATCGTGGGAAAGCCTAGTTGACTTACACCGAGGACAGAGAGTTGCATGATGGACAGATGCTGTTGGTGCTAGTATTGACAGCTGTTTAAGCCTGCTGAGACTTGCGAGAAACGTTGTGTAAACTCACGACAGCAGCTAGACTTATATACATGTTGCAAGCTTCAACCCTCGGGCCTACTCACAGACTCATGGTTTAGTATATCAACTCCTCCGCCGGCGAGATGCATCTCCGGCGCCAGGCGCTTGTCTTTTCTTTAGTCATGACATATAGACCTGGTTCATTAGCTTATAACGATGTTGTTAGCAGTATCAGTAGTAGTACTGTCCTCCACTTGCTGTTTACAGAATGCGCTCCTGTAAAGCCATGATATGTCCGTGGCATTTTCCCTTAACAGACAGCGGTATTTACTACAATTGGCAAATATAATTATACTGCCGCGATGGTAGTCGGCGCAATGTGATCCGATGGCAGTATTGGCCTGCAGCTTCTTTGCCATGCTTGCTTTCCTGCTTAAGGTATAATATACGGGGAGTCTTGTAAGGTTTTTGGTCAAGTTTTGCATTTCACGAGGTAGCATGCTGAAAGAGGCTCTTCCCGTAACAATCGAGTTACTCTTTCAAACGGAGCGCAGAAAGTGTTATCGCTGAAGAGACTTACGCTGATGTGGTATAGAGGTGGGCAGAGTTACAACGCGCTGTTGACTGCATCAGATTAGATCCAATATATACTAGACTAGTAATTGTGAATAAAAGGCAGTCGCCGGAGTAATAGTGCCAGGTCTTTTCGGATATACATTCTTTACTCCGACGTCCAACGGATTGCAACTTTTTTCCATAGGCGCAATTTATCGATATATATTTATATTGATGCGGTCCCCAGTATTGACATGAAGTTTGTCGCTGAAAGCTGGTTCGGTTCGAGAATTTGCCCGTCCAATGCTGATGAAGTTGACAGTTGCTGTTCTTGTATGAAAGAAGCATCTTTGCCTGTATTGGGTAGCTTTGTTCTCGTCTCATGATAATTGTCAATGTATATCATGGCTATGCTTCTTTCTTTCTAAATTCAGATGCTTCTGACCATGTGGATGCTCTTTGGCCAATAAAAGCCAAATGGCATATCAAACAACAGATCATATAACTCGCACGTTTGAATTTCTGCAATATATCACATCTCTCATGCAAAATACCCTAAATATGTAAATCTAAACAGCTGATTCTCATCCCTTCAGAAACAGCTGCAATGACGATGAGTACCAGTGCAGGTACCCCGCATTCAAGGCCAAGCTGCCGATCCATCAAGCCAAGCATAAACAGTGGCTGTGGCAGTGGCAAAACATGCCCTGTCGATCTCAACAGCTCTAAAAATAAAGAAGTTTCAGGAGCCTGGCTCGGCTCTCTCCTCGTATCTATTAGCCAAAAAAGCCACAAAGCCGCATATGCTGAAGAGTGATGGGCGTTGCATCACGCCTCAGCCACGCCGCGGGTCCACTTGCAGCTCACATGCCGCGTCAACAGCTTTGGAATTCGATATTGACTTTCAATTTTTTCTATCATCTACCATTTACTGCTATCAACCTGTCCTTTTTTACTGTTTCTATTTGACTTTTAAATCTCTGGTCTTCTGTGTGCGACGATATCCTCTCGCGTTGAGATCTCGTGACCAGCTCATGCAGCAACGACGATCATTAAACCTAAGCTTGTTTCAAGTCTAAATCCAGCATCATCAAACCACACCACCTACGATAACAAAATCATAACAAGAAGAAACCCCCTCTAAAATGGCGCCGTGGCAACCTCTTGAAAGCGCTTTATTTAATTCTCACGATGCTCAATACCAACCTCTCGTCTCTCGAAATCTCCAGCATCCAACTCACACCCAGGCCGTCACGTTGGGCGTCATTGGCGGCTACGTCGTGGCCATTGCCATTCTCTGGAACGTGCCCTACCTGCGCATGATTCTATGGCCATTCAAGGTATTGCCATCTCGAGTCTCCAAACCAGCTTCATATGAGAAATCACTTTCATATCTGCACTTATACGCTTACAATGTAAAACAACATGATGGACTTCGACTAACACCACCACAGATGCTCGTCATCGCCTTCCACGAATTCGGCCACGCCATCACCGCCATCCTCACCGGCGGCCGCGTCAAATCCATCTCGCTCGACCCCCACGAAGGCGGCGTCACCCACCTCTCCGGCGGCATCAGCGCAATCACCCTCCCCGCGGGCTATCTCGGCTCCTCCCTCATCGGCGCCCTGCTCACCATGTGCGGCTTCGACATCGTCGCCAGCAAAGTCGCCTCCATCGTCCTGGGCGTGTGTTTCCTGCTGACGCTGTGGTGGGGGAAGCGCGACTGGCTGACCATCTTGACGGTCCTGCTCGCCGTCGGCTTGCTGGTGGCCTGCTGGTTCATTGTCCATGCCGAGGCGCTGCGCTTTGTGGTGCTGTTTATTGGCGTCATGAGCTCGCTGTATAGCGTGTGGGATATCTGCGATGACTTGATCTTGAGGAAAGTGAATGAGTCGGATGCGAGCGTCTTTGCGAAGCGGTATGGCGGCTCGTCGCAATGCTGGGGTGTTATTTGGTCTGTCATTTCAGTGCTTATCATGGCGGTTGGCATTATCATTGGTTTGGCTGCCTTTTCGCAGTCGTTTGCGCAGCAAGAGGAGGACTCTAAGCACTTCATTCCTACTTGAACAAATTATTCCTTTGGATTTCAAAGACGGGGATTTAGGAGAAACGGAAAGGGGTCGGCGGAAAGAGAGTGCCGGAAAGCGGCCTTGTTGGAATTGTGAAATTTATGATACCCAATGTTAGAACTGGCGAAATTGACTAGAGCAACGTATAAATTAGCGGTACCAGAAATGAAGCTATGTGCAGTCAATTCAATATGTACTAAAGTTGAAGCTATATACAGTGAAACTTTGAAACATATATACATATATACAATCTTGTCCATCCAACAATCAACCCAGGCCACCGCCTCATACCAGCGTATTCTCTTTCGAGGTACCTGTGCTTGATCCCCTTTTGTTCTCCTCTTAAAATTCTACTCATTTCAAAGCATTGACAACCTGGGCCTCAAAGCCGGAGTTGGCATAGAGCTGGGACATGTCCCACATCATAGCACCGGCAAAGGTGCTGCTGAATCCCTTCGAGTACTGGAAGACTGAGGTGAGCTGAGAGCCAGAAACGTAGCCACGACCAGCATTCGGGCCAGCAGGAATGCCGACAAGAAGCTTGACGTTGGGGTTGGGGCTCGTCTTGGCCCAGGTATCCCAGGTCTGGTAGTTGTAGTTGTTCTGGTTGCTGGTGCCGGGCGTGTAGCCGCTGACGCCGCAAGGGTTGTTGTAGAACTGAATCTGGATCCAGTCCATGGGGACGGCGTTGATCAGCGCGCCAACAGCAGCGTCGGGGAAGAAGCACTGCGGAGCAGCAGAGAAGTAGTACTTCTTGCCACCGGCAGCGTTCGAGAGGCTCTTAAGCTGGGCGCCAAAGGCCGCGAGGTTGTTGGTGGTTGCTTCAAAGTCGAAGTCGAATCCGTCCACGATGGCACTACCAAAGGGGCGTTCGGCAGAGCTGCCGGACTGAACAGGGCCGAACATGGCCCAGACTTGGTTGGCTGCGGCTTGAGCAGCACTGACAGAGCTCCAGCCACCTTGAGTGTAGGAATCGCCACCAAGAGAAAGGAGGATGGTCTTGCCATTGGCCTGGCAAGTCTTGATATCAGCCCTTTAAAGAAAGCATGGTTAGTCGTGGTTTATATCCAGCAGAAATACACTACTCCATATGTCAAAACTCACTCAATTTCAGGGCAGCGCAGGAGCCAAGGATTGTCGGAGAAAGGAGTGCATCGGTCGCCAGCATTGGCAAAGTTGGTCATGGGAGGAGTGATTCCGTTCAGGAAAGCAATGTCGATAACATTGATGTTGGCATCTACATGGCAAATGTCAGATTTAAGATGCTTCCTTTCTCACTTTTGGCCGGATGTAGCCTGCAGCGTTTTGGAGTATAAGCCGAAACGTACCACTGCAGTAGGCTGAAAGACGCTGTTGTGTGCTTTGTTGGTTGGCCGAGTTCTGTCCTATACAGATGCCATATTAGATGACTTTCCCTTTGAAACGGACGCATAACTCATAAAAAGAGCTCTTACCCCAGTACACAGCAATGTTTTGCTTCGAGTTGACATTCCAACCAGCAAAGACAGATGGAATTAGAGCGAGCGCGCTCGCAAGAGTGGTCAAAGAGGGCATCGCGGCAGAAGAGATGGCGAAGCTGCTAAGTGTGAAAAGGATGCTGGCGATGATGAAGGACAGAGTGTCACCTCGACTGGTTGGACAAACTGCTTTTATATCCTCATTTTGAGCTCAAACCTGCCTCAACGTCCAACAAGATTTTCTCTCCACTGTCCTACCGCGATGCTACATCTGATCTTTGCAAACATACGTAGCATTGAATCGACTAACCTTTCTTCACCAGCCTAAGCTTTTTACCTCCGGGCCAAGGGATGAGGTGAGACGAGGGTTATCACAAGCCCATAATGGAGCCATGCTGTCTTGGGAAACTTCAAATAAGAGAGCCACTAGCGTCGGCAATTGGATCCTTCAAGGTTGCTGTTGTAAGTTTAGAGATACCATCAGTCGAGATGGAAGCTTCATACAAGGTGACATGTACGTATCCTAGCGAAAGAAGAGGGGTGATGGCATTTGGAAGGTGCGTGACGAGGCCAGATTGCTTAACACTCCGAAACATCAGGGGTTCAGGCTACTACTCAGATACAACGTAGGAGTAGTCGGCAGAAGTACCGACCAAAGCTGCCAAGCTTTACTGCTGCATCAATATTGCTACTCGTCCTATGTGACTGCCAGAGCTTGTTAATGTCTTCCTCATAGCCTAATGCAGTATGTAGTTGAAACGAAGCTCCATATGTGTTTGTGCGAGTTCGTATACGTATGTGGAGATATCATTGCCCTCAAGGTGTCATTACAGGTAACTTGAGATACAGTATAGAGAAGCAGAAACAAATGGTGCTGAGAGTCTATTGGAATCTTGACTTGCAGTAAGGTTTTGCGGAGGGACCAGGATGTGATATCTCCTACCTACTTGGGCAGAGCCTGGACCTAGCATCGAGTAAGATCAATAGAATCCCTTCGAGTCGCCCCAAAGCGACATGGAATCCGAATCCTAGTTTGGACCCAGCATGGGTCAGTCGGTAAGCAACAGTTAAGCTTGAGTAAGCCCCCGGTTTATCAATCTAAAAGGCTAGAATGGTCGTCAATGTTGGTAGGTAGTAGTTTTGGGAATGATTCCAGGCCGCCAACTTTGCTCAGCAAATGAGTTACACACCATCGGCTATCACAGACAGTAGCTACTGGCACAGACGAGATGCAAACAAAACAGCTGTGGCTAAAAAGCCTCCTTTCTATGGTGGCCATGCTCATGCGACGCACCACAACAAGCTTGACACCCTTCACTCATCTGCGGCCATGCGCGACAAGCATGGCAAGGCATGATTTTGAGCATATTATAGCAAACAGCTTGGCGTGAATGCCATATCTTTCTCTCACCAAATGGTACATAAGCACATTCTCTTGCCGCCCAAAGAGACACCTCCACCAATCGGAAAAAATTTCGATAAAGCATGTCGCTGTAGCTGGCGTGCTCTTGATACAGCAGCTTCCCGCTTTGGCATAGAAAGTAATAGATGACTTTTGGGCGAATGACCCCCTTGTAGAAACGCTTTCTGTAGGCATATCCCAACAAGGTTAAACCTCTTCACTGTGAATCTCTCAGTATCCATGTATCGTGGGGAAGCAGGCCGCGGTTCGGCTCAGCCCGGCTGGCCCGACAGTGCCTATCTCCTACTTTATTTCCAGCTTTCTGGGTGGTAGTGTTGAGTTCATTTCGTTGAGCAAACATGAGGTAGACGGACATCAGAAATATGATAAGACTGCGTGAGAACAGCTACAAGGCTATGATTTAGCATTTCTTATGCGCGTCTCTGCGTATCTTCTTCTCTGAAAACGCTCAACCCGGCTTTCGTCGGCGCTCATGGTCCTATTAGAGATGCGTTGCCACCTGCTCCTTGGGTATGGCCATGAAATGAACAGCCATCGTCTTATCACAGTAGCTGATTTGCTCTTCAAGCATCAATCATAAATTAGCCGGCCAGGCTATTCGGCACAAGCCTCATTTAAGGTAGTGGAGTGATCCTCCGTGGGGTGCTAGCGAGTCGGCTTCGGAGAGAATTGCGCTGCCTGTTGCTAAGACGAGAATGGCAGCTTGTGCAGTCTGTAAATACCAGATGCTAGGCCCAATTAGCTCCGGTACTCTAGTAAAGATGCTGTTCGATCTTGCTGATCACTTACGCGATGCTTGTTTGGCACATCATGGCACTGATCTTGTTTGCTTCTGTGTCTATGATCAGAGCCAGCTGCCACACTGTCTGTCATCTGCTATTGCCTCAGTCATTGCTGCAGGTGTATCAGAGTAGGATTCAAAATAAGAGCCGAGAGCAGCCACGCCCATTTGATGCTGTATCCGCAGCCCCACGTGTTTCATGCAGCATCTCATCCCACGATGCAAGTAAGTAAGGAACTAAGTAAGAAGGCAGAAAATGATCCCAGAGATTGTGGTTGTGCACGATGCAACGTGATCCTGTCAATGACCTGCAGCGTGGCGCACCTTCTCAAACCTGCCTTATCAATGGCCATGATGAGATGTTATCTCCCGACAGCGATAACCGCCTTTGGCGAGCACCAAACCATCTTTATTCTCTTCCGCAGTATTGCTTCTCACCACGCCATGGCTGTAGGTATTATCTTTTCCAGGCAGATTAATAGTCGAATAAGTATTGGCAATAAGGTTGTTCATCAAGCTTAACACGCCTGTTGGGTTTGTCAGCTAATAATAACAAGGACGATAGTTAGCATTTCTCACGATATCGAGACCATCTCTCTGCGTTGTCCCCCACCTAAGCCAGCTCCAGCACCACCCCCAGCTTTTCAGCTCCAGAGCAGTAAACACACCTCTTACCATGCTGCTAAACATCTCACTGCTCCGCTGCCGAATAATCTTTCTATCCCAACAAACAGAGCGGCTCCATGCAAGCACTTTGTCAAGTGTCATGTGCTACAAATCCAAGCTAGAAAGTGACTGTTCCTGACATCTGTCAACTCAAGCCCTCTTAGCTTCTTGGCAGGCCATACGGGATCGGTCGCTCGCCTGTCTTAGGAAGTTCGAGCCTCAAAGTTCCCAACTAGGCCTGCGTTTGCTACAATTAGGTAACGTTACCTGGCGCCGAGCCGCACAAGATATCCCTTATCAGCATCTTCATTTCAATTGGCACTTTTCAAAGTTGTATATATTGTATATCAATGTGTCCGTGTTACAATGCCTATCAGTCTCTCGTCAAGACATGACCTACCTCATGACTGAGAGAGAAGAGAAGTATCAGCTACTTTTTCCGGTCTCCATTATGCAAAGCTATTTTGGAGCTGGTGACGGCAAAGGCCTTAGGACTTCGAAGTCTGTCAATGCCTGTCGTCATCATAAGAAGCTTAGCTCAAGTGTTTGAGCAGTTTGAGCAGTTTTGACGATCAAGATCAAAGTTCTTGACCTTGGCGTCGTCTCTTCATCGATGCTCGTAAATGACACCTTGCTTCCCATCAGTATTCGATACATTGTTGGTTTCGGTTATCAATCATCACGTATGTGATGTTCTCATCGCTCTTTTGAGCTGGCTTGCGTCTAAAGTTCCAGTCCCTGTACTCAAAGTTCATAATAGCAGATAGCATCCACTAGAAGTTGACCTGTTCCCGCCTCCATTATTGCAATAGAAATCTCCAGCAATATGAGATGCCAGACCTTGAAAATGCAGTCCCGTCAACGCCAATTGTTCAACTCCCAGTGCCCGAAGAACATGCCCCACATTGATAATCATGAGGATTCTGAGAACTCGTGGCATCATCATAATCTTGGTGGTCCTACCATCGGCCACGGCGTCCACGGCCTCCAAATCCACCTCTCCCACTGCCACCTCCGGCCATGCCCTGATCATAGCCAAAGCCTTGGTTTCCACCAAAGCCTCCACCAAAGTTTTGGCCCTGGCTTCCCTGGGCGCTCGCACTGCCTCCGGCATTCTGCATGCCGGAAAACATGGCTGCCATCTGGCTCGGGTCCATCTGGGAAGGATCCATGCCGGAAGCCATCATCTGCTGCATCATGGCTTGCATTTCAGGCGGGATTCCGTCCATACCAGGCATACCAGCAGCAGCACCGCCGCCACTACCGCCGCCGCCACCAGCCCCGGCACCTCCTCCACCTTGCATGCCCATACCTCCCATCATCATCATGTTGAACTCTTCCATCATCTTCTTGTTGTTGACAGCAAAAGCATCAGCGCCAAACTCGCCGCGAATTGATTCTTGTTTGGCAGCATATAGCGCCCATGTGAATTCGTCGAAGCCGTAGTTGAAGTAGTCGCTAATATCTGTGCCTGGCTTGCGCCATGGTTTATCATTATCTGGCAGATCTTACAGAATTGGTCAGTTATCGAGAGAAGCCACCTAGGATGATAAACCGCATACCCTCATCAATGTTGATTTGTGTTATAGGTTTGCCGGCTGCAGGGTGTACTGGAATGGCATTGATATCGATTGTAGATTTTGAGGCGGCAGCTGAGGTTTGATCTGCGCTTGGGGCGGCAATGCTAAGAGCGTGTGTCGTTTTCGAGTCTTCCTCTCTCTTGACGGGCGCCGCTGGCTTTGCGGATATGTCGTTGGAGGCTGACCGCTGGGGAATATTCCTTATATCGCTGTATTTTGCTTGACTATTGTCGAGCTGTTAGTACAATATTGGCTTCATCAACGGGCGCTCAGAAAAGCGTTCGCGCAGAACAACTTAGAATCGACATACGGTGGTGGTGCAGCCTTTGTGCCATCTTTTCGCTCTGTAATGATGTCTATATCCTGCGATCTATGGTATTAGCATACGTATTGTAGCCCTTTTCGAGGAAAAAAAGGTCAAAGTCGCGTACTGAATCGTCATCGTCATCCTCGTCCATGGCGCCGCTCTCGTCTTCCTCTTCGCCTTCCTCTAGCTCTTCCGCTTTGAGCTTCTTCTCCTCGTCCTGTTCAATCTTTGGCTCTTCCGGCTGGTAGAGATCGTCATCTTCGTCCATGTCCATCTTGGCAGCGATTTAACAAGATATCGGTATAATATGGTGTGAATTGAACAAGAGAGTTAAGAAAGTAATATGAACATCAATTCAGAGTTGAAGCTCAACTACCTTGCAGGTAAGGAAGCTCTTCTACAGGCTGATAGGCTGGATAAGCCCATGGTGGGTCATCGCAGCACAGCTCCGGAGTTCTGCCGCATCCCTTCATTATCAGCCATTATCAGACCCGCAACAAAGTTCCAGTCCAAGCTTTCGCATACTGAAGTAAAGAGCTCCACACGAATAGACCCTTGACTCGCCTGTCTGGAAAAAAAAAGTCCAGAGCCTCTCTAACAGAGGTGTCATGTCTCTGGCGCGGTCAGCCAGTGGCCCAGCGGGTCTTAGCATTAACACTGGAGCTGCCAATAGCCTGTAAGCTTTGCTAAATCTTCAACACCACGCCTCGGGCCTTTGATATCGCCTATATTTACACTCTGCGCCACGTCCTTTTACCCTCCAACAGCTCCCATATCTTCCAATTGGTCACGCTTTACACTATCATCCTCTTGTTGTTTCTAACGTAACGCGCCACAGAAGCACTGCGCAGCCAGCCGCGACAAGAGGACTGTTTGGTTCCGGTAACGCGTCGGCGAATCCAACAACACCCAACAATATGGCGACCACGGGCGGCCTCTTTGGCGCCAAGCCAGCAGCAACGGGAGGGCTCTTTGGAGCTACAACGACCGCGAGCCCACAAACAACCACCGGTGGAGGTCTCTTTGGCGCTGCCACGCCCACACCGGCGACGACGAATACCAGCACAACTGGCGGCGGCTTGTTTGGCTCAACAGCGACTGCTCAGCCAGCTCAGGCATCTGGTGCAACTGGCGGGGGACTTTTTGGAAGCAAACCTGCAGCGACAACGACAACAGGAACGGGGGGAGGCTTGTTTGGCAACACGGCGACCCCTCAGCAGACAACCACCGGTGGAGGGCTATTTGGAAGCACCCCTGCGGCCCAGCCCAGCACCACGACTGGAGGTGGTCTTTTCGGAAGCAAGCCCGCAGCGACAACGATGGGGACAGGAGGAGGCTTGTTTGGTGGCGGCGCAACCACTCAACAATCAGGAGGTGGTCTCTTTGGTGGTTCCGGAACAACTCCAGCTGCAACTACCACTACGACGGGAGGTGGTCTCTTGTATGCAATGCTCTATTCGTATTGGAAGATATTATTGGTCAATGCTAACAATAATGCAGTGGCTCAACTACAGCTCAGCCGGCACAATCCACAAACCAAGTTGCCGCCGTCCAAGTCAACTATGACAACTTGCGACCCCGATCGAGGTTCGATGACCTTGCTCAGCCAGTCCAGAACCAGATTGCTCTTATCGACAAAGGCATCCAGCGCGTTATCAAGATGAGAGATGAAATTGGCGAATTCATGCCCCAGCATGAAAAGGACATTGACCAGCTCGGACGAGACGTCCAGTTTGTCGAGTCCAAGTTCAAGACAGTCCAAGACGCCCTCAACCGCGATATCCAGACCGTCAAGGCCCTACAAGACATGACTAAGAAGAACGTCACCGATGCCCAGCTCTCCTTCAAGGCCGCAGACAACCTCAAGCTACCGACACACTACCACCAGACCGGCCTCTTCGCTGGGCCCCCTCCAACCAGCGACTCCAACTCAGCAGATGCCTCATCGGCGCATGCCAGTGCTCAAGACCTCATTACTTATTTTAACCGCATATGCGATGACGTCGAGAAGTACAAGAAACGCCTGGACGAATACCGGGCGCAGATCGAGCGCGACATGCCTGGAGTAGAGAATGGCCTCTATGAACAGATTCGCAGCCTGCGCGACCACAGCAACGCGCCAGTTCAGGACCAGCTCAGCCAGGTGCTCGCGGCGCTACGGGAGATGGGCAGCGCGATTGTTGCCCAGGCCGGACAGATTGCGGATACGCGGGAGAGAGTGTCACGGCTGCAGGCTGGATTTTTGGATAACGGCCTGTACTCTGGCATTTCCTCATAAAGCGCTTGCGGTTCTTTGTTTCTTGTCTTATTCTTTCCTTTCTGGGTTTGGGATTTCGCTGCTTTCTTTTATTTTTGTTTGGTAATTGGTGGAAAGGAGATTCGCTTTTAGGTTTAATCATTAGGCGGCGCTTGCTGTACAGGAAGGGCTGTTCACGGCCAAGCATAAGACAGTTTGTCCATTGTCAATGAAAATGTATGACTACAAGAAGGGTTGACAGCGCGAAAAGCAGGTATCTAGACGATAAAAATATAAGGGGGGTGACTGGTGTAGGTAGATATGGCTACAAGTGTAGCCACATGAGATACCCTCCTTTTAGAGATGCGAAGTGGGGAAATCAACAAGAGTGAGAGGCTCTAAGAAAGCTTGTTCCACTGGCATATTGTGCATGGTGTGTGACTCATTCTGGAATCATAGTAGTATGATATGGGTATATGTGAGTACCTCGGTAGATTTTATATACATGAATATATGAATATAAAGACACCGAGGAAGAAGAATATTGCTCCGATGATAGTTTCTCAAAGGGTTTTCCCCTGATAGTCAAAAGACTTTCGGTAATTTATAATAAAACGCCGGTGGTGGTGAACGAATAAAAGAAAAAAAAAGAAAGGGCTTTTAATATGTTCCTTCGCCATCTCCATCATCTCCGTAGTCGTCGCCGCCCTCGTCGCCATTGTCAAAGTATCCCTCAGCATCGTAATCACCCGCATCTTCGTCATCGTAAACCTCATCTTCCTCTTCCTCTTCCAGATCCTCATCGTCCTCCACATCGCCAACGTCATCACCCTCATCATCCCGCAGCGCATCCAGCCTCTCCAGGATATGCTTCCCATCCACCGGCACGCCCTCGTCCTCGCCCTCAATCGCCGGCATGCCAAACGCCTCTTCCGCATTCGGCAGGGCATTCACCTTGCTCAGCTCCAGCTTGCGCCGCTTCCTCACGCCGCTGGCATCCGCGGAGTCGACCGTGTCGAGCAGCTCGGGCGGGTACATTTCTCGACAGACCGGCCGCGAAGACCATTCCGGGAGCGCGCGTTCCGGGCGGGAGAAGCGCTGCGAGTAGGTTGGCATTGCGCTGAAGGGGTCGACGGAGGCTTTGCTTTTGACGTCGTAGAGGGCGTTCATCTGGTCGCGACCGTAGGTCTTGCGCGGCGCGTCGGGGTCGATGAGGGAGGTTCGTTTGGATGTATAGAGCGGCGATGAGTGGATTTGGTGGCGAAGAAGGAGGAAATACTGGACGCCGTTGTATTCTGTTGTGTTGAGGTTGCGAGCAGTCGGAACAACGTAAGGCTGAGAAGAGAATGGCTGTTAGCAAAGGCTCTGGCTTTGTAGCATCTTTATTCTGGATGGGTGTGCAGCGCATCATCTGCTTACTGGAAACAGCTCAGAGGGTCGGGCATCAGGCTCGTCTGTATCATCCCATGGAAGACCCGGCCGTCCTCCTCTGCCTCCTCCACGGCCTCCTCGCCCTCCTCCTCGCCCACCACCTCTGGACATTTCCGACTCAGCTCACGTCCCTTGCGCAAAGCTCCAATTGCTCAGTGAGCAGATATATTCCAGTGCTTGTTTATTGATCCGTAGTCAAGACAATAATATTATCAATTATACTGCCGAATTAAAGGCACGAGTGTCAGAAGCTTTGGCTGAGGAAGAAAAAAAAAAGCGACAGCTTGGAGTTGGATGGAAATAGCAAAAGAAGCTCAATTGGAACGCCAAACTTTCAGCAACAGAGAAAAAAGTATGGTGGGGAGGGCGGAATTTGCTCCGCTGTGACGCTGCCCCGCTGCCTGGGCGCTCACCGTCAGCGCATCTGCCTGCTATTGCCTACCCTAGAAATTATACATAGGTAGTTTCCAGCTTTATAAGGCAAACCGTCTTTCACTGTCATTGAAAATCTAAGAACAGCTCTTGCTTTTAGCTCATTCTATTTCGCCGCATCGCAATAGATATCATTCCCAGCTTCCAGGGCTGCTGGTGATTGCCAAAATCTCACCATGTCTGAACGCATCATCCCAGACGGCATCTCAGACGCTCACCCCATCTCCGGCCTCGAAGAGTTCCAGACTCATCTTGCAGAGCTCGAGAATGATCCTTCTGTGCCATTCAACCTCAAGCTTCTCGACGATATCGAGCTTCAGCTGACAGGTGAACATTCATTCCATTTTTTCATTCATCACTAAAGATCCCTAGAAAGATTGCTAATCAGCTCTCCCAGAGTCCAACATCCCTCCTCTCCTCCAAACCGTCCTCCCTCCACTCACCCAAATCCTCAAATCAACCACGCAGGATCCCTCTCCTCTTCTCTCTCTCACCGTCAAGCTCCTCTCGCCTCTAACCTTCACCCGCACCCTCACCATCGCCGACCCTCCGTCCATCCTCACAGCCTTGAACTCTCCTCTCCCCGGCGCCAACCTGCTCGCCCTCGCCATCATCCACAAAGCCGCCAAAGCGCCAACCGAAGCCGCTCTCTTCAGCACTCTCCCGGATGTCGTCGAAGCTCTCATCCGCCGCTGGCTAGAAAGCCCAGACGTCGGCGTCGGCGAGCGCGCGGCAAAGGTCCTCGGCGATTTGCTCGAGACAGACTGCGGAACCATCCGGCCGACAGAAGGAGTCAACGGCGCAAGCAGCTATGGCATCAACGGCTTCAGCACCACCACGAGACGCCGTATTCCTGGCCACGGACGTCTCTGGAGCGTGATCTTCACTCAGCGACCTTTCTTGGAGCTCATCAAAACGCTCTGCTCCCCTGAAACAGCAACTCCTCCGACTCGGCCTCGACACCAAACCTCCCTCTCACAAGGTCGTCTCCTACGCCTCCTTACCCGCCTCGCAGCGCTCGATATCCGTGCCATAAGCACAGCCCACCATCAAGATTTATTCCCTCTTTCCACTACTGCCATCGCTCCCAGTGACAAAGGGATTCTTCAATGGGCAGCGTTGGAGATGCTATCCGGGTCAGATGATATTCTCATGCACCTCAATCTCATCGACTTCTTCGAGACTTTTGTCAGCGTCATGCGCGTATCTCGCCTCACTCCTGAAGAGAATGTCATTGTGAAGAGATTGGTCAAAGTGGCAGCCGAAGGGGATGGCGAGCTGAAGGAGGCCCTGAGAGGACTGCCGAATCGGACTGTGGAAGAAGAAGCTGAGCCTTTGCGTGCGTATATCAACGATCTACTAAATTGAGAGAACATTTCATCTTCATTCAAAATTCTTTACAAGAACTTTCTAAATCTAGTTTAGCGATACGTAGCTATTTATCAAGCAATAGAACCATTTGTAACTCCAAAAAGGGGAGAGTATTATATCACAACCATACTCAATGGGAAGAATTGCATATGCCAGGCGAAACTAGGAATAACATCATACTATTATAATACTGTATCTCCTATCTGACAAACAGTATAGGTAGTCTTTCCTAACATAAGGTACATACACACTGATGGTGTCTTTGAAAATAAGAAGAAAGGGAAAAAATCACACTCGTCTATTATACCTGCCTCCAACGCCATAAATCGCTGCCTACACTTGTCATGCCTGACTTTACAGCATCTTCCGTGCAGCCGCTTCAGATCTGCCAAGCGGAAGTTCCTCAGCATTGGTGCTGACCGTGCTGTCCCGCCTCTTGTCTCCAGCCCTGACCAACCCTTCAATTCCAAGCGATACCTCGCCAACCCTCCGCAAAACCGCAAGAAGCGCACCGCGCAAATCTGCCGTCAAGTCCTTTTGGAGCAAATCAATGGCGAGCGGGTAGAAAGAGTGCAAGTGGGTCTTGAAAGCCTCTTCGGGGAAAGTAGCGAACCCCTCAAGTACATCGACGACGACTGGTCTCCATGCAACAATGTTTCTCTGCTGGCTTTCTTCAGCCAGCAAAGAGTATCCGGTGATTATGTCCTCGCACAGAGGCACTAGAGCGGCTTCGATGTCGGGTCTGCTCTTCAGCCTTTCAGGTGCATCATCTATAAACATCCTGAATAGGATAGACACGTATGTCGCCGCAGCACCGCTTTCCTGCTTCAACAGGTTGGGCGGTTGCTTCATGAATCCTTCCCGCCAGAGCTTCATTCGGAGTTCTTTATCTTCGTTGAAGCGACGTGCGAACTGGAAAGAGCGCTTCAGTAGAGCCATGAGTCGTAAGAGCTCGGTGGAGGGAATGTTGGCATATACGGTGTCGTTGCTAAAGAGCTCATTGACCGTCTCAATCATGAGAAGCTGCAGGACACAGCGGGAAATGATGCGGTTGAAGAATCGCCGGCGGGCAGCAGTCACGACGACAGGCTGCTGCTGAAGACTGGAAGTTGGTTTGAACTCTTCCAACTGCTGTCCGTTGGTGGCATGAGCCGCTGGGGTCTGTGCATCATCATCGTCTAGTTTGTGCAGAGTTGGGTGATGAATAGACTCTGTGTCGGAAGCGCCGTTCTCGTCTCCGCCATTGATTTTCAACGTGTTTTCATCCCCAGCGGAAGGAGTTTCAGCAACAGTTGGGCTGAGAGGCGAGGTGAATTCTAGTCCATTAGATGATGACATTGACATAGAAGTAGTTGCTTCCATATTTGCCGCAGTAAAGAGTTGGTATGCTGTTGTCCGCTCGAATAGCTCACAAAATGCTCCAACAATCTTAGTCCAGTGTACCAGGTTGAACTTCGTCACGTTTTTCAGTATCAGTTGTTGTAAACAGTTACTACCAATGCGTGATATGGTGTCATTTTCTTGGCAAATGCAGAGGGCGAGCAGCTCCAAAAATCTGTCCAGCATATATTCCAGCGCATCGAAGTAGTGTGTAAACAGCGTGATCATGTTGCGTAGAGCTTGGATCATAGTTGTGGACAGCCAGACGGACAGCTCCTCATGATTAAGAACGTTTGTCATCTCGGGTCTTGAGCGCAGAACCATGAAGATGGGATAGAGTTGCTGTCGCCAAAGAATATCCCAAAATGGCTGGGTAAACCCGCCTCCGTACTTGAGGAGCGCAGCAAAGAAATACTCCAGGGCATTTGAACGGACTTCAAGGTCTTCGCCAGTCATTAGCACATCATGGAATGCAAACAGCACAGGGAACCAGTAGCCCTCCTCCATGGACGTTTTCGTCTGCCCCTTTTTGAGAGGTTCTACAGGCCCATCGTTCTGGGACGAGGAAGTATTCCACGGCTGATGCGACAACGGGCACTCTGGTGTTTTGAGCATTGTTGGAATAATCGACTTCAGTAGCTCCAAAGCGCCTAGACTCTTCTTCTGGAATTTGAGGTTCTTCGAAAACTCTGTCAAGCAGACAATGAGGTCCGTAAACGCGCCTTGAGAAATGACGACGCCGAATTTTTCCTTGTAAACCTGGCTTACGTTCTCGTATGCAAGATAGACGATACTCTCGTACGGTTCACGGGCAGCAACTGTAAAGACACCAAACATAGTCCTCCACCCAGAGCGGATGTTATCTCCTCGCGCTTGAATCATTTGTATGAGGCATCGTAATACCATGTCTTTGACTGTGATATTGTGCGAGTTGGACAACACATGCTCAAATGGCTTTAGGAAATCCTTTTGAAACTTGAATCCCGCAAGCTCTTCGATCTCCATGAATCGCATGGACAGCTGTCGTAAAGAATCCAAAGCAAAGAAAACAATATTCATGTTGTTATGGCAGCCGACCTGGTTGAAGTGCTCGCCAAGTACTACCCAAATATTGCTCCACTCAAATCTCACACGGTTCATGTTGTAATAGCTGATTTCGACAATCTTTTGCAGACTGTATGTCCGAGGGGAATCGTTCGAGCCCGAAACCTTGATTTCGTCCCAGCTAACCTCTGTCAAGGCCTTGGCAAAATAAACCATGGCTTCACCCGAAAGGTCCGCTGTGCTGGAGAATATTCGATCAACGCTTCGAATAAGTTCGTCTGAGCGGCTCTCAAGAGCGATCTCGTGAGAAAAGCCCTTGGGGCCAGTTGCAGATCTCTGCCGTGGTCTGTTTTTCAATTGCATAGATGAGCGAGATTCCGATGTCCCGGTTCGCTGAGGGGGGATGAAGCGCGCCTGGGACACATCGGGAATGGCGCTCTCATCAACGCCGCCAGAGATCAATTGCAGTCGATCTAACTGACTGATACACATGAGAATATCCTTCCATGACTCTTGCAGAACATTGCCCTCTGTCTGAGCGAGGTCCAGGATCACCTTCAAGGCTTCAATATTTTTGGCTTGCATCTCCTGGGGGTTGTTCAAGTTTGTGGCATTTCGAAGTGCGGAAATGAAAGCTTCCCGAGGCGTTGAAAGATGGAAGAGGCAGGCAATCTGGGTTGCCAGCCTCATGCCCTCCAGGCACAGCTTATTAACTTCGAGGTTGTGTGCTTTTTGCATCTGCCCCGAAAGCGCAGAGAAGATGGACATCCATGTAATATCAAACATGGCCTCGACATGCTTGAAGGATGTTGCTTCGATATACTTGGGAGTAGTCTTCGAGGCATTTCGTCGCTGGCTCTTGAACAAATTCTTGAAGAGCTGCTCTGAACGCAGCGCAATCTCCTCTGACTGCTGCATATATGCTTCCCGCTGCAGATCTCGACCTACATTTGAAAAGGCCTGTCCCAAGCCTGCAGCCAAACCGCTTGGTTGGGTAGGAAGATTGCCCTGGGCAGCCGCAATGTCTCGCTCGCTCTTCAAAACAATTTCGTTACTGGCAATCTCTTCATAGATAGAAATTTGATAATCATGAGGCAAATCAGCGTTGTCATTAATGCCCGCATTGTTTCGAATAAATTCCTCCTTGGTCATTCTCTTGGCGATCTTGCTGCTGTGCAAATCTGTATTCAGCAAGATCACCGAGTACGCCAGTACATACGCCGTGTCGGCGTTGGCAAAAGCGTTGGGGTTCCCAAGCACATAACGCTCGGCAAACTTGAGCATAAATCGATCGATCTTTTGCGCCTCTCCCGGGAGACGGAATGATTGTAAGAACTGACGAAGAGCATCAACAAAACGCTTCTTGGTGAAATCCATAGAGTCCACAAATGCGTGCATGGTATCGATATTTTTCTGATCTCCTTCACCGAGATATTCACCGATTTGTGCCTTATCCAGCTTGTCTTCACTGAGCAAAAATGTGGCTATATCTTGAGGGGAGTCGCTCGCGATGAAGCCATCGCGAAGGAGTAGCTCAATTCCCTTCTTAGGCTTGAAGTTGAACTGCCTAATTCCCTTCATGAGGGCTGTTTTCCTAGCCTTCTCTTTGCTGAGATAATCCGGGTCATCCTCCAGCACGGGAGTCGAAGGGGGCAGGGGCGTGTCGAGTCGAGAAGCGCTTTCGCTTGTGGGGTCGATGGACGGCCGCAGTTCATCAAAAGAAGTTCTAGCATCGGCATCCGTGCGAACATTTTCGCTATCTGAGCGTACAGAGGCCGACCAGTTTACCAACGAACGCAGCGTCTCGACAAGGGCCTCCAGTGATAGGCGTTTGATTGCATATTCTTTGGGATAGTCGGCTTCATTCTCCTGATGTGGGATAATCTGCGCAACGGTGAGCGATGGGGGGAGGATACCCTTGAGCTGCCACTCGCTCGCCGGCGCAGTCTTCCCTCGGTACTCCTCGTATGCTTGTTCATGGATGGATGTAATTGAGACGGGCGCCGTCGCAAATTTGGCGAGATCTTCAATGACAGTTTGGAAAATGTTCTCTACAGACTGATCGCAGTCATAGTTGAGATACGTCTCAACCAAAGCCCTCGGATCAGCGCAGAGGCGGTTTAGGATGGAAACAAAGTAGAGTTTCTGTGTTAGCGGGGCATTCTTCTGAGACAAGAGCGCCAAATAAATCTCGTTGAGAATGACCTCAATTTCTTTCTAGTATAGAATGAGCTTCTGATACGCATCGATGTATGCCACATAGGAAGATGTGAAAGAAAGAGAAATAACGTACCTTGAACGAAGGGCGCATGTATTTGAGCATGAGCCAAAAAATCTCACAGCAGATATCAAAGATTCTGTCCACCGAACTGGCTCCATTTCGCGTAATGCTAAGACAAAGATAAAATTTAATGGCCTGAAGAAAAGTGGTGGGCTCATTGCTCTTGGAGCTCCTAATGGTACATAGTGGCGAAGTGAAAACAGCAATGTTGTTGTTCAGAAGAGTGTGGATGAGGTGTAAAGAAACAAGCTTGGAGCGCATTGCTCCACCTCGCAAGTCGAAAAGCTGCTCAGGGGGCAGAACTTTGGTCGATAGATTGCAGAAAGAACGGAAAATGAGATAGGCATCCCGGATGTAAACCTCATCTTCAGCGTCTAGCGCATCGCTGTCCTCCTGCGGACCAGATTGCCCTGACACGGACACATTGCTGTCATCTTTCTTCTCTGATTTGAGTCGCGTAACCATAGTAGGTCCTTCACCAAGGGTCGAATCGTCGAAACTCTTGCGATGCTCTAAATCTTTTAATGTGAGTTTTGCAGCATTGGCCGGCTCTTCCGATGCTTCGTTGCTATCCAGCTGTGAAGCCGAAGTCGAAGCGTCTTCCCCGTCATCACTATGGCGGGTGCCGTTGGCAACCTCAGATTGCTCGAAAGTAATATTGCTTGCGCCATGCTTCAGGTTGTCCAGATTCAACCTGGCTTCTTTCATATGAAGTCTAGTCTTGACTCGCTCGAAAACAGTGCCAACCATCTGGGTGAGAGTGCCTTGTGCAACCTGCTGGTTGGCCGTGCTCCGAGAGAGCAGAAAAATGTTGTAAGTCTGGCGCACAGCCTTGAGCAGGCCTGCGCCATGAACGACGATCTTGTCATTCAGGACGGCCGCTAGGAGTGACTTGACAATCTGCAGCTGGATCTCGACGGCCGTCGTCTCGCCTAGAAAACAGTCGCAGATGGTATCGATGGCGCGTTCAATTAGTGGGGATGCCGGTTCGGCGCCTTCCTTGTGCCCATCATCCTTGGCAGGGAGGGAGAAGTATGAATATGATATCAGCTTTCCAATGCAATCGAGCGCTGTCGTTGTGAGTTGCGGGCTGCCAGTCTTGGTTGCGAGCTGAAGAGGCGCGAAGACGATCTCGGGATCGGGCAGCTGATCCTGCTCTTTGATGGCATCGAGCGCTGTCTTGGTCAGGTCGGCCAGCTGCTTGTTTCGCTGGGCATCTTTAGAAGTCGCAATGGCGTCCAGAGAGGACACCACGAATTTTAAGGAGCTCATGGAGCGCAGGGAGGCCGGATATGACAGACAATCGCCACGGAAGAAGGACGCGGGAGTTAGGGACCTTGGGCTTGGTCCATCGATTGAGGCTGCGGTTCGGAGGCGAGGGCACGGGCGAAGACGGAAGCGTGGGACGAAGGGCTTCGCGAGCAGGCCGAGGAATTGGAGAGGCCGGTGCCTTGTTCCGCAGCTGGCGGATCAGAGAGAAGCTGCGATATATCAACGCAAAAAGAGCTTGGATTGATGCCTCTCGACTAGGGGACAACATTTCCAAAAGCGAGAGGGAGCCGGAGAGCGGGCCCCATTACGCCGCCTTAGCCTCGAGGCTACGTACCAATTGGAGGTACGAAACAGCGCGTGCTGGAGTACAGAGTACTCTAAATGCTCCCGCTCAGCTAGTCAGATCTCGCAAGATTGCTCTTGCTCAGGCACCAGCGGCAAGTATCCAGTACCTGAGTATTCTTTTTCTTGAGCAGCAAGCCAATTCCAATTCAAGCCACAGCTACACCTTTCAATCACTCTAATCTTTAATGAGACAGTACCTACCTACTTAAGTACCTACCTATCTAATAAGGGTCCATTGCGAGAATGCGCGTTACAGTTGAAGACAAAACCTATTCTTGAGGCTCTGCTCCCAACCGGGTTTCTGCGACCATGTACCTGCATATTCCGAGATACCGATTGATATTATCAAAATCCGTCTGCCTGCTGCGATGTTTCGAATTTTATATTAGCTACCTGATAGGCAACCAATTCTCTTTTGTCGCGGTTGCAGCCATACCCACGCACCGTGCAGCCTTTGGTAGGCTCCAGTCAGTCCAATACCATCCATCGCCTCTCAACATTCTCTTTTCTCAGGATCGCTGTGTTCGAAACTTGGGACGCTTCGCTGCCTCCTTTCTTGATAGGAGGCATTGCTTATTGAAGTAGCTTTCCTAGCTAGCAGCACTTACTATTTGCAGCATCATCAGACACGATACGAAGCGCCTTTGCCGCATATATATGAGCAGCCATTCCGCGGCTTGGGTTAGCGCAGATTTGCCTCCCGCTTTCCGAAGGTCAATGCCTTGAGGGGTTGAGGGGGGCCATCATGATAAGCAATTGCGCCCGCTATAGTTCTCCAATTCTGAGAGACGGCCAAGATGACATTCAGCATGCGTACTTTGACTTTCTATTTTTGCCAATCTTAACTGGGGCACGACCTAGCAAATTGTGCTGTCGCATATCTGCTCTTTCTCTCTCAGACGCCACTTACAAGCGATTTAGGCAGTACTAGCTTCATAGAGATGGGAATAAGTAGGAAAAAGGATCGAATTGCTAAAGCATTTAGCAGCTTTCGGATCTACTAGTATTGTTATGGATGGCATTGTGCTGCAAGAATAGATTAGCAGGATAAGCTACTGTTGCTAGACTGTTGCTAAGCTGGTACGGAACGCCTGGAAGCATTGCATTCGTGGACTTGCCGCCCGAAATCCGGAAATCATGCAAGTGCGTAATCCCGGGCGACATTTGGGACAACTCTTTTTTTTTTTTTTTTTAGATTTTTTTTTCCCCTTCTGCTGACTACTACTGCCAATCAGAAGCCGGGCCCAACCCATGGGTTGCTTGAATGAGTATAAGTGAATACACAGTCAATAGTCGATGCGTATAACAAATACGCTTTGGGTCTTATCTTTGCGCTGAGCATGAAATTATCCATCAATTCTTAACTGCCACGCGCTGCTATCTGTCAGTCGCAGCGTAAATAATTTGAGTTCCAGCACCGCATGGCCAAATTGCGTATTAGGGCTCTGCCAGACAGAGCTTCCCCGGCTCGAGGGCACCGCTACATGAAGTCTATTAGGCGGGCACCGCCACCGACAGCGACCCGCTCCAGCTCCAGTCTCAACTGCAACCAGACATCCAGGCCAAAATGCCAAGCACCAGACATTCAACTTGGTGCTCACCTGGCTTCTGCTAGCCTCAGCGCCCCAATCCGCTGGAGCTATTTTCCGCCGCCCTTCCGGAGGGGGCGGAACATCAATCCGTCCACCTGTAGAGCCAGGTGAGGCCCGTCGTGCTCGGGGCAAATCCACCGCCGCCGCCGATATCCATGGCCGCCAGACGCTGTCGTCTCACTTGGTCGCTTTTTCGCTGCTGAGCGCCAAAACCTGCGTCTCGCACCTTGCATCCCATCCGCCCTTTGCTTCGCCCGACCCTGTGATCGCCTGGCGCCGGCGAATTCGACTGTCGCCAGATGTCGTCTCTGCACTGAGTGCGGCAAGGCGGACCAAAGACGAGCCTGGCGACAACGCCCGCCTCATCGCAGAGCCACGATCCGAAGCTCGAAACCGACAGTCTGCTGGCTCAGATCGCTTCGACCAAACACCCGAATCCCGCTCGCACGTCTACTGCTCTACCCCCACATGCAGCACTTCTATCTGTGTCTGAAAAGGCTACAAATCGACCCTCACGCATCCTAGTTTATTTGTTTGCGGTTCTCTTCTACCCGCCAAAGCGAGGCGAATCACCGCTTCACCGAAATTCAAGATATATACAGATCCGCACATAACATACTCTTACATACGCACAAAATGTATACCGTTTTACTCGCCGCCCTCGGCCTTTTGGTCGCTGCGACTTCGGCCGACGACAGTGACAACATCACCACTTCAGCTGAGACCGATGTCCCTCCAGAGTGGGCCACAAACGATGCTCTGCAAATGAATCTATCAACTCCGGGTGGGCAGCCCAACCCGCTTCAGTTTACAGTCATTCCCCTTATACCCAATGCTGGCACCAACCAGTCAAGCAGTAACTTTGTAAGATGGTTTCCGGAAGTCTCTATAATTGTCTTGGCCTCAACGCTAACAAACCGACACAGTCGTTGAACATAAATGGCAACATGATCGCTACCGACGTGTCCAACTTTGTTAAAGTCAATAAACCCAATGACGTCGCTTATCTATCATGCGACAACGACAACTCTTCGTCCGGCACCTTCATCAGCACCAACCAGATGCTAAATGATCTCGTCAACGCAAATCCAAAGGCCATCGTCTTGTATTCACTTGCCGGCACTTGGTGCAGTCTAAATTTCCAAAACCCGCCAGCTTTTTCTAATATCCTTTCCATGGCCGATAGCGGAGAGGCTCAAAATGTGCTGGGTGCCCTAAACGGAACTGCCAACGGCAGAGTTGTCAACGTTTCCATTACAGGAAATTCAACCGCTGGAGATCCTAATGGTAACCCCAGCCCAGGTGGAGGTTCCAGCTCGTCAGTCGCCATGAGTGTTCTTTACACTATAACAGGCCTTATTACCCTTTTGTTTCTCGTAATTATTGCCACGGGCGCCATAAGAGCGCATCGATATCCGGAACGATACGGACCTCGAAGAGCCCTAGGTGGCCGGCCTCGACAGAGCCGAGCCAAGGGACTGGCTCGCGCGGTTCTCGAGACCCTTCCCATTGTCAAATTCAACAACCAGGAATCCGCTAAGCCGGATCCTGAGCTCGAACTAGACTCGGCAACTACTGATGGGCGTGACACTCGAACTCAGAAATCAGCTTCAATCCTTACGGAGGACGCACGACCTGAAGCAGCTGCGGCCGCCACGGCCGGTAACGAGACCAAAGAAACGGCTCCAGTAGCTGAAGCCCATGGCGCTGCTGACGCTGGCACTAACCCAGTCGGAAACGTGGGCTGTTCAATTTGTACGGAGGACTTCAAGGAAGGTGAGGATATGAGGGTTCTGCCTTGTAACCACCAGTTCCATCCAAACTGTATCGATCCTTGGCTTCTTAATGTGTCCGGAACATGCCCCTTGTGGTAAGTTGAATGTGCACCTTTGCAATGTTGCCCCTTATAGTACTAACACCACCTGAACTAGCCGACTCGACCTTCGTCCTGATGCTGCAGAGAACAGCGATAGACCGGCCACTGATAGAAACTCTACACTGCCACCTCCATTGGCTTTGGAGGGTGAGGACGGCGAAGGCAACCATCCCCACCGCAATAGGATTTCACGCTTTTTCGACATTAACAGGCTGAGGCAAGCAACAACGGAAGAACAAATCGAAGCTCTTCGACAGATGCGATCGACTCGCCAGAACGATACCGAAGCTCATGGTGCAAGCGGTGACGCCAGCGCCAGCCATGATGCAGAGGGCGAAGGAGGACAGAGGGCTCATTTATCGGCGAAACTCAAGGAGAAATTTCGAATTCGAACCAGGGCTCGATCTCCTGAGCGTCGGAATAGCTAGAAACGGCATTTTTTCTCGCCACCTCTCTCACCCACCGTTTATCCACGTCAAAGCCACACAATCATTGAACTCTTTATCATCCATACCAGCGGCTTTTATTGGCCACTACATAACAAATGGCCAGCTTTTCCCTTTACGGCTGCATTCTACATCATTTTCGATCGCTACATCATGGTAGATTTGTCTATTTGACAACACTACGGCTTCGGCGCTTGGGGGTAACACTTGAATTTTATTAGGCAGAAATGACGGGGGGACTCATGGAAGCATCGCACGGCGTTTTTTGGCATCTGTAAACATTTTTTTTTCTCTCTTTTCTTTAAAGCTACTTTTTATTCAAGCTGCTCTTCAGCGAATGGTGGCTTACACTGGAGTTGGGGATAGGCATCTCTTTTGTTTATATTGGACGTGCGATGCAAGTTAATCATGAGGAACACTATGGCGATTTAAAATACACTACAAGGCGTGAAATAAAATCTTCCCACTAGTAAACCAACTAATTCAGCTACAATATGTGATTTGGTTAGAATTGGCTGGCTCTAGTAGGCATAAAAGAACATGGAAGAGTCATCCGACAGGTGATTGTACCGGAGACTGATAATACAGAGATGGATGTGGTCGAAGCGACATGCTTGTCTCATACATGTCTTTCCAGGTGCAGTGAGGTGTAACTGAACTGAACTATTTGAAGTTATTGAAGGTGTAGCATGATTTGATGTGGCCATGTTGATTTGTGCTCCATGTTACGATGCGCAATATCTGATATTTGGCGATGAAGATTCCTTCTTCGTGTAACGGTTGTGGAAGTTGAGATTGACGAGTGTCATGAAAGTGGCATTGGACCGCAGAGGAACAAAATCCAGCCTCATATAGAAATTTAAGACTGCACTAGTATGTCTTGAACAGATATCCATTGTAGAGCCAAAAGGGCTAGAATCTCAAAAGCTGAACAAAGTTGCGCGGTATCGTTGTTCAGAATCTGCTAGTTGCCCATTAAAATGAGTTGGTAATTCGTTAATGTATATTAAGAGAAAATGTATGTGCAATTTTCCTTGCCAATTTGATAGGGTGGGTGTGCACCGATATATCCTCTTTCTCGAGGAAGAAAATGCTGCCAGATACCGCCTGCCCAAAAATGCCCTTGTTGTGAGTTCCTACTAGCCCAAAAGATACAATGAAAGTATCACGCATCTTTGCATTATCTCTCCTCTGTTGATACCATACAATCGCTTCAACCTCGTTCTCCCTCTTTTTTGTCAAAGAATTGTTCTCCTAAACCTACAGTTTTTGCCTTCCTATCAACAGCCAGCCGCTCCAATCCCTCTATTCTCGACTCCAGCGCCACCTCTCATATCATGACTCGCACTTAGTCCGTCTTTTGGGCGGCTCTGCCCTCTCATCAAACGCTACGAATTTCTTGGATAAGGAATTCCAGAGGGACACGAGTCCCTTTAGTAAGAGAAAAGTCGACTTTCATAGGGCTCACATATCACATCGCCATGGCTCCGATAATTATTTCGCGGCGAGAAGGGGCTAAAGTACCACTCGGAGGACAAGTCTTCAGTGTCATACTGGGTTTAATAGCAGTCACTGTTTTAACGTTATTTTTGAGTGAGATCACCATCATATATCCCATTGGACCACATGCGAAGCTCATTGCCGTTACGTACTAGCACAGAGAGTTCTTGCAATCAAGTTTTGGCGCCGATTACCGCCTGTAGTTTGGTGTAAGTTGCCATGATTTTGATTAATGTGGGAATGAAAAACAACTAATTTGAGTCTCAAGTGGTGTTTGCCATATATATTGACTCGTACATATTCGTTGTTGCCACTGCGATTTTGCAGCACTCACTCGGGGTCAACTCTGGCTTCGGTATTTGTGAAGCAGAAATTATACTATGCTTGGCATGCTATGTTACCACCAAGGTGATATTTGTGCTCAGAATCTCACCAGTCCTCTATTTCTTGCTAATGTGGTCTTGTTGATAGATTGTCAGTATCTGATAAGTGATCTTGTTCAATATCGGGTTGTACACCATGCTAACCATCTCAGTTTATCTACTTGTTTCTCGTTGAGAAGGCTGTAAGTTCAGATTCATTGAATTAATACTTCCGAAAAACTGCTAAAACAACGATATAGTATATTATTCGCGGTGCAACAAAGCCTCGCATGAAATCCACTCTGTATCTGGTAAATTCGCTTGGAATGCTCACCATATACATAGGAGTGGTCATATTAAACTTTGTGTAGTAAGTTCAATATGCGAAGAGCTGTAAGATAACACATATTAACAAGTAATTAGTCGCATTGCAAGAATGCATAATGGAGAATGCATAATAGGGATGGAGAAGGTCTCAATGATTCCTCTCATCTCTTTCGACGCGTTGATCAATGTGTACTTGACAATTTTGTTTCTCATACCTTTAAAGAGTAAATTTACTTAGGCCTTTTGGAAGCGACAGCAGAAATGGCGTTCACTGACGTCTTCTAGGACTCTACTCTTTTACCAACATAGCGAGAACCCGAGCCAACGTTCGTCTTCGGACAGTGGCATTCCGAACATTCTGCGGCACAGTCTGCACACTAGTAAGCAGCATTGTGTAAGATTCAATGGCTTCAAGAGGGTTCTTTGTTCGATATAAGTCAGCTGATGAACAGTTTCAGCAATCTCTCTGTGTTAATGGCCCGTAAGGGAGAACCTGGATGGATCTGCTTGATGAGCTGCAACTGTGACAGTGAGTTTCTCGTATATCCTTGCTTGGCGACTTGATAGCTAAATCTCGAGCTGTTGATAGTCCTATTTTCCGTTATTGTCATCCAGTGGGTGACATCCAGGGATAACGCCGGGACAGCAAGCGTCAACTCCTCCGGGGAACCTAGACGATCGCGAGATCTCGGCTCAGGGGCAAATCGAATATCAACGCCAAGCGAATTTCAAGAGACGCTATCATCGACATTGGCCGATGTATCGCTCGTGCCAACCAGGCGTCGATCCCGCGATGGCGATCATGATGATCCTTATGAGCACGACACCCCTGATGGCAACGCTCCCAAGATGATCAAAAACCCCTCCAATGCCGTCACGGTAACGACGACGATAAAACGAGAGGTCGGGCCTAATCCAAATCATTTCCCTGGACTGCACATAGAATCCTCGACGACGTGTGGACGCGAGTGCCTGATATCCCTGAAATCTGGCGCGATAGATGAAAGGTTCCTCCCGCTGGAGACCAAGATTACTGCCGGGCGGTCGCATTCTTTGGAGGGCTCCGATCAAACAAAAGTCGATGCTTGTCACTGTCAATCTATTTCCCTTTGAGAGCATGGCTAAATGTCACCTAGTGTGCAGTAGTTATTGATTCAATAGAGCTATTGTGTTTTGCTTTGACAGCATTACAAAGGTACAATGAAGCCCTACTAGTAATAAGCAAAGCCAATATAGGTACACATAGCTGGCTTAGTAGAATAAGAAAAGCATACCCACATTTTCACAGTACATACAAGAGACTATCAAAAGTTGAGCGCAATGAGAGTAATCGCAAGACCTTTATTGAATTCGTAGCTCGTAGTTCTATGCTAAATTCTTGTCCACGACCCTTGTTTCTATACGTGAGATACATACCAGATCTTTCATGCTTTTTCCGTCAACATCTCTATCCTTTGTCTCATGGAAATATTGAAGAAAAAAAAGAGAAATATAGACGGAAAGTGTCACCAAGAAGTGACTTATGGCAGAAATTATCTGGAAGCACACTCTCTTTCCCCTCTTTGAACAAACAAAAAAAAAAGTGAATCAAAATGTACTGATATCACGGATGCTGACATCCAAGAACCAGGTAGTTAAAAATATGTACAGGTGAACTTGAGTTGCGCCTTTCCCCTTGATGCCATTCAGTATGTTTTTGTATCTGCAGTGTTTACACCAAATGTCCCCTCCTTGCAATAAATAAGCTATGACCGAAATTTTGGCTAAAGACATGTCGAAATAATATCTCTAGCGAGGTACTATGATACCTAGGAAGCGAAAAGATGCTATCTCAGCCACTTGCTTAAGTGGAGGCGTAGGTGAGACCGATGCTGCTGGCGGCGGAGGCTGAGGCCATCAGGTTCAAGCCATCAGCGCTGCCAGAGTTGGCAACCATGAAGTAGGAGTAGCCCAGGACGCTGGGGTTGGAGTCCAGCTTAGGCAGAGCCTCCTTCAAGAAAGCATTGATCTCGTCAACAGAGCCAGAAGGCTGGAACTCAGTGATCATGACAGGCTTGCCACCACCGGCCTGGCTGACAGCTTCAATCTGGGAGAAGAAGGTGTCGATAGCAGAGGCAGGAGAGTACCAGTGCATGTTGACGAAGTCGAAGTTGCAGTTACCGGCGCAAGCCTCAACCCACTGCTTGAGCCAATCGGCACCCTGACCAGGCGATCCGGAGTTGGAAACAGCAGGAGCGCCAACCAGAACTCTGCCAGAGTACTGGTTCAGCCACTGCTGGTGAGCAGAAGCAGCTTCGCTAGGAGACATGTTGGCCTGGCTGGCAATATCGGGCTCGTTGAAGCTGAAAATGGCCTTTGTTCCGGAGGAGATGAGAGTCTCAACCTGATCAGCGAAGCCATCGGAGTGCTGGGGAGCAGGGCTCCAGAGAGTAGGGATATAGCTGAACTGGCTGTCGATTCCAGAGGGGTAGAAGCCCCAGTTGTAGGCCCAGCCCATCTTGCCAGAAAGGGCACCGTAAACGTTGGCCAGGAGACCATCGTTGTAAGCCATACCACGACCAAAGTGACCAGCGCTGACAGGGGCTGAGCTGGGGGCCTTGCTAGGAGTAGCAGAGGGAGCAGCCTGGGAAGTCGAGCTGGAAGAAGGAGCTGGCGCAGAGCTGGACGAAGGAGAAGGGGTGGGAGTAGGCTGCTCGGAGGTGGTGGGAGGAGCCGGGGCAGAGGACACCGGAGCAGATGAAGGCACAACGGGTGCGACGCTGCTGCTCACGACGGCGGGGACAGACGGGCGAACTGAAGTGACCAGAGTGGTGGCCTGGGCAGCGGGAGCCGCAGAAGACGAAGCAACGGCGACAGAGCTGGAAGCAGCAGCGGCGTTTCCAGCGGCCGGGCCAGTAGGGTTGGGAACATCCTGAGCGGCGAAGCCACCAGCAGCAGAGGTGGGAGCAGCAGGAGCAGGAGTGGAAGCGTTGGGGTCAACGGTGACATAGACGGTGTCGATGACAGTGGTCCAGTCGACAACGAGAGCCTTCTTATCCATCTGGTGCTGGTGGCGGTGGGCGTTGAGAGCCATGGACTGGCCCGCGAGGGCAGCGATGGAGGTGAGGGCAACGGCCTTGTACATTTTGTCTAGATTTGACGGGAGTGATCTATCGATTTCAAACGTTGAAGTAAATGATTGTGAGAAAGTCGAGTTGGACTTATAATGCTTTTGCAATGCGAGGCAGGTCGGCGCGGCCGGTAAAGAGTGCAATCGGTCTATCAAAGACGCAGAGTAAAGAGTGAACAGCCTTGCTGATTCAAAAGAAGAAGTCGAACTGGCGACGGAGAAGATAAATGAAAGACGAGCTGACGAAAGTGCCAGGGAATGGAAAACGTTTGATGGTGAAAAGAAGGAGAAAGGAAGAGATGAGCTGGGGATGAGAGGGGCCTGAAGTACCCGGCAAGTGGAAGCCGCAGATACAGGGCCTGGTGCAGGGCTCGATGCAAGGTACGGCGCCAGGGCAGGGATCCCTGTTGGTCGAGGGTGGGTATGACCCCCCTGCACAGCGCTATCGTGCAAGTTTTGCAGTGGGCAAACGGCGCCCTGGATGCGATGGGGCTTGCTGACGCTAGCATCAACGCATCAACGTGCCTAAAGTCAGTTCAACTCCCTCGGCATGGCCATGGCTGGTGGTGCTGCTTCTGTCATACTGTGGATGGTGCTGCTGGAGCTTAGCAACAGTGAACATTGAAGCCAACGCTGGGGGCCACGAGAATTGCGAATGGGCAATGCGTATACAAGCTTGAAGTCGTGCACTGTTGGTTCACGCCTAAGAGTAGTCCGGTACATGTCAAAGCTTAGCAGCAGATGCTAGCCTGTATGGTTTACACTGAGTCCCACACAGTCATGGTTGGACCTGTGCTCGTGTTGTTCAGGCACTCGTGCTTGGTAGTAATTTACAAAGCAATAATTGCCCAAGCATCCCGAATCCTGTGTTAATAGTGATCCTGTAGTAGTGCGACCAGCAATATATTTGCATATATTGCATGCCTTTGCTTACAATGTAGCAGCAGCTGCTGCTGCGTCACCTCCCTGAAGGGAGACGCAGTATCGTGTATTCAATATTGTTCCACCGCCAACCCCTCTCTAGTATGCTCCGGACCTCACTGTGCAAGCGATAACCCAAAGTTTGCATTTTTTTTCCGGCGCAGCCTCAATACAGTAGAAACATTGTTATCCGTACTACAAGCCGGAAACGGGGAAGCAAAAGATAAGATGAAATTCAAAAGGGCAGAAAAAGAAAAGTAAAAAACCCGACTCCCTCTTGCTTATCCTAACATGTGGTCCGTCAAACCCAACTTGGCTTTAGCTTAGCGCCCCTAGGGCCGGCCAAAGCCTCGCCTAGCGCCAGGGGCTACGGGGACGCTCTCAGGCACGCTCAGCACCCTATGGAGTCTTGCAGAGGAGCTTGAGGGACCTCTATGGGGGGCTGCTTGGGGACTGGAGCGTTTTGGGGAGTCGCCCCCGCCAAGGCACAGCGCCAGTTGCGGCTGCACTGATTGGCCAATGCGCGCCAGGCACAAGCTTCCGGTTGGTCAAGCGCAACGACTCCAACCGCTCGAGGCGGCCGTGGGCGAGCCCGGCCCGCCTGTGCCCAATCGCCGTCGACTGCATCCACAAACCTAGTCAAGGTGAAACGGCCTCTGCATATGCCCGTACGCGGCCCTGAACCCTGTTTGCGAAGGGGCTGCGGGCTTTTTCCTCTCTTTTTTTCCTTTCTTTGGCTTTTATCTCGTAGTTTTTTAAAACGGTATGGAGCATGTTCTTTTGCGTTTGCATGTTTTAGCAGCAATTTTAAGTAATGGGCCAAGCATTTTGCTGGGAGCCATGTGGGCTCGGCTACACAGCGGGAGCTTCAATGTTCTCGCTGTATCTTCTCTGATGCACAGTGTATAAACCAGCAGTACGAGCATGCAGCAATAACCCTGATACAGAAAGCAGCGGTCGTGCGCGTAGGATCAGTGCTGACGAGGCATTTAACTTTTTTCTCCTCGGACAAATTACAAGTAGACTCGAGGAATAAGAATGGAGAAGAAGGACTTGATTCTATTTCCCATAGCTGCATGAAGGTACATAGTAGGTCCATACACGTACAGAGGTAGGTAGATGATCTGAAAGTGGATTACGATGGCTCTTGTGCCTGTAAGACACATGGCATGAACCCATCCACATACTGTACATACAGTAAGATCGACAGAATACGAGTCTGTGTCGCTCATTACTTTTTTCGTTTTCTATTTCTAATCGCAGTCATCTCTTACAACCATATTTTGTCCAGATGCTGAGATCTTGCTGGAGTCGGTGTCTTGGCAGCTATATCTATCAACATGCCCGGGTTAGTCATTTGGCAGTATACGAGAAAATCAGATTGAGCCCTTGGAAAGCTTTCACCGTCCTAGGAGCTCTTGCAGGCAAATCCGTTCATCCCATGTCCAACGGAGGGTACACAATGCCAGGCTATTAGTTTCATGCTCACCAAACGAGAAGTGGCCGGGATTTGGAATGCAGGGCGAGACAACTTTCGGAGGCGCGGCACCGATTCATGTGCCCCTATTGGAACAAAAGCCGGGTATGGGGACACGGAGTACTCCGTATACATAAAGACATGGAATACCATTCTCCGCACACAATCTCATTGATTTGGCGGTCCTTTGTCCACCGGGGTCCAAATGTCTCGCACAGCACAAGTAAAACATCATTGTGAGGGCTGCTTCTTCTCTACGCTTCCCATCCGTGTGTTGGCCTGTGTGGTAACACAAAGTTGCAGCTCTACCTCCAGTCTGCAGCTATCCAATATTAAACTGACGTGGCTCCAATCCGGCAGCTTCACATGTCTGCTGTCCATTGCGCACAATCATTGACTTTTCACGCCACTATAATATGAAACAAGAGGGAAAAAAAGACTCGAGGCCCATCCGGTTATCAAAAGGGCTTAGATCGATATGCAGCGCTTTAACTAACGGCACCGACACCGACACCGACCCCTGTCTCTTCTTTGTTCGATATTCTTTTTTTAAGCCGAGAGGCGTGTAATCCCCACCCCTGGCCACGTTGGCTCGCTCGGTCGTGCCAACCGCTAGCTCATCCGAGATGCCAAGATGGCGGTGTCTTTTTTGCCTCCTGCTTCTTGGCAGCCGCGCACGCTCAGAGAGAATTGCAAGGATCAGGCAGCAAACGGCTTCTCGAATTTTCGAGTCCTGTGTGCGATCTACTTGGTTCCTAGGGCTTGAGCCACCGTGAAATAATCATTTTCAACAGACGAATTGCCTGTTATTCAGTTTATCAGACTAAGGATTAGTTTGGAGAGTGTTCGGAGAACAACCTCCATACGCGTAGACGCTGGATTAGTAACATACGACAAAGCAGCGTTGATGGACTCGAAAAGGAGGCGCGCAGACAAAAAGCATCTGTGAACCTATCTACAAGTACCAGGTAGTCCTGGAGGCCTTAACTGCGAGAAGGTACTGCATGCTTCATACAAGCTGAACCTGTTGGCTGTAGGCACAAATACTCCGCAGGCAGGCAGAACTCCACGCGCTCCGTGCTGGGAGCCCCGAATGGTAGAAGTAACCGAGTGGCGCGATATGTCAAATTACTTGCCCCTTTCCAGCCCTCTCGTTCTTATATTAGACCTGGAGGCTGGACCTCTGACCAAGCCATTGCCAACATGACTTCTCCCATGCCTACTCAATGCCCTCGCCATATCCAGCTACAGGGGACAAGGATACCCGGCACATCAAACCCTGGGCCAATCATGGACGCCCCGGCCATCCGCTGCTGCATGTGGTAGGCCTATTGTTATGAGCTCCGTAATATACGAACATTTTCAACTGGAGTAAATACGCACATTCGGTCACTGGCGTCTATCACGTAACCCAATGGGCCGATTTGACTCTGTGCTGGTGTGGAGCGGCTGGTCCTGCCATCGTTCCTGTAAATTGACGATGCCACTCATCTGCTCATCTAATCGGGCACTACCATTGGGCGTTTCAGTTGGGACTTCAATTTATATACTCCCCGCAGCGTCTATCTGATTCTGGTTCCATCACTTGTAGTTTGGTTGATGTATCATAAATATGAGTGCTATTCTTAAATAGCCGCCAACTTTCGGAGATTGCGTGACAGCAGACGCTGGCCGAGTGAATGTTCTTCGTTAGAAACTTATGCCTAAGCGAAGATACACGAATATTATAATAATCCGTCGTGATACGGGAGGCGTAGGTAATTCAACCTTAGATAAACGCAACCATCGTATGCACATGCAGCTCGTTGTTGTATCCAGTTTATTAGCATCATGCCCATGAACGCGGACCATCTCAATCAGGCCCGCGCCCACATTCTTCTTCTCTTTCTTCGTTGGACCAACCACACTTGGAAGGTCTGGGCAGGCGTTTCGCACAGGGACACAGTTCAGATTCCTATCTCTGTTAGTAGGTAGTTCACGCCAGCCCCTACGATCGGCTACTATTACCGACCTATGGAATGCGGTTAAGTGTAGAGGCAATGGCGCGTGTGAGCCCTGGTGGCGATCAAAGCTGTGCTTTCCGGGTTCTATCTTTACTAAATTCTATATATAACTACATACTGATGAATGCCTGTGCTTAGCAGGCGGTGGGATTTGGCGAAATAGACACATATGGAGGTTTACAGGCTGAAGGCCTTGTGACAACTCACAACACAACCAAGTAGTATTAAAGAACGGCTTCGATGTCTTTCATAGTATTCTCGCCAGCTTTCGGTAACGGCAATGTTTGTTGCAAGGCGCTTACGCGTACACAATTATCCCGTGTCTAGTAGTCGCATAAACGATCATCAAACACCGGTCGACTCCCAGCTCTTGTGCCGAGTAGCCGGAAGCGTGGGAGAGACTCAAATAGTTTTGTCGATCCTCATCGCAATCAAATCGACCGAGCCGACGAGCTTCTACTTCAATAGCCTCGAGCAAAAAAGCCACAACGCTAAACTATAACGCCGCGATTTATATCCCATAGTATTTGTTCATGGCCTTGGAATCCCAATTCCCTCACCGAGCCATCATTTAGATCGACTCCATGCTTACCCTACAGACCGGGGAAAAGACGCGGGGTTCTGTGCACCTTCTGGAAGCCTGGCAGCTGTCTAGGTCGTTTGACAACTCATCTATGAATTCATTGCCTACCTAGGTAGTACCTATCTACCTTCAAGTTGATTCTCTCACCGTTCAAGGCCTTACTCAACACGTAGCATGGTGGGCACTCTGAAGAGCAAAAAGACTTGCAAATCACTGTGACTATAGAGAATTGTCCTACCTTCATTACTTTGCCGCAACCCTCCGTCAAACAGTCCACTCTCAACATATTTATCTAGAAGCCAAGGCTCGGTGAAGGAGACCGTCTCAAATGATCCTGCGGCTTGCGCTTTCGGTGTCTAGAATGTCGCAAGCGCTCAAGGCAAATGAAAGATGCTACGCCTTAGATGTGCATTGGCGGTAATTGTTAGCATTATGGCAGACACCAAATGGCGCAAGTTGTCTGCCAAGGCGGCCAGCTGATCAGATCGAGGCTGCGCCGCCTTTTTGGTCGCCTCATAAATGGTGGTATTGAAAACATCTTTAGCTGTGGTTGCAAGAAGCACGAAGTAATGCGCACAAGGATGCGGAGGAAAGGTGCTCCGTTCCACGGCGCCTAAAATAAGGCCCGTCGCCGTATTCTATAGAGCAGTTAGTCAACAAACACACTCCGTACCGACTTCTTGACAATTTGCTGCATCTCACTGTTCACGACTAGGATTTTGCTCAACTGCGGCTGCCCACCAATCACGCCCCGTTGCCATCGCCATATGCGCTCCGTAACGTGGGGCCGTGAAGAGTCACCCGGTGACCGCAACCGAGCCTGCATACAGCCTGGTTTGGAGAACGACACGCGCCCTTTCAGTATTGCCCGCCATGAACTCCCATCCTTTTGAGGACGACATCATGTCGTTCCCTGATTCGTCCGAATTCGACTATACCGCCTATCTGCAGCCCGACACGGGCTTCGTTGATGGCGTGCAGGGCTATTCAACTGCGACGCTGTCGGAATCGTCAGGAGGAATGCACACGCCTCCGTATGCCAGCTCTAGGAGCCTGCCCAGTAGTAGCAGTGTCAACAATAGCAACCTCGAGCTGAGCCTTCGCCGGACGCCGATGCAGCAGAGACAGCGGCTGGAGAGGCGAGGCCATACCAAGAGCCGTAGAGGATGCTACAACTGCAAGAGGCGGCGAATCAAGGTATACATCGCCGCATTCCTAAGGAATTACGTAGAGGGAGTAGGCAACTCATGCTGAACGCTCATCACAGTGTCAAGAAACACACCCGGCATGCGGCAATTGTGTCAAAACGGGATTGAATTGCGAATACCCTGCTTCACCGCAGATTATACATCAGGTGCGTTCTAACGAGTGCGAGTGCGAGTGCTCTATAAGTATACAGCCACCATTCGATGTTGAACTAGCTAACATTAGAGCAGCCGCATAATCAGATACCACTCTTTAGCTTGCAAGATATGCGATGCTTCCAGCACTTTCTGACCCAGTGCTACCCTCACCATCCATTGAAGCAAGAAGAGATTTGGACGCACGAGATTCCGAGCATAGCTCACAATGTACGTTGGAAGTTCCCTTGACATCGTGTCTGAGGGACCGCACTTTTTAGCCGTGGGTTGACGTAACTGACGGATTTTTGGCAGCACGAGTTTCTTATGCATGCGATCCTTGGGTATGCGGCCTCGGAGTTAATGGTCACAGATAGCAGCCTTGCACCGGTGGCTATGAATCACCGCATCAAAGCGATCAAGGCTATCAAGAAACGCTTAACAGACGCGTCCAAGATGGAGACGACCTACGAGGAAGCTAACGCTCTGGTAGCTACCTGTTTCGCACTGACTTTCCAATCGGTCAGTCTCGAGGACGGATTAGCCGAGTACATGACCTTCATTCGTGGGATTGTCATTGTAGGGATGCAAATGATGTTCAAGAGCATCAAGCCTCTGTTCAGTAACCTGTTTGAGTCAAACCAAGACGATGTCATGGCTCCATACATGGAAGGATTGCCTCTCATTGAAAAGGGATGGGCTGAGGCTGCCATTGAGTCGATTACCAATTTGGGGCCACTTTGCACACGGCAAGTCGAGATTGAATACCACGAGCAGCTCATGAACGTTTCTTCTCAATTACTTACCAATTCCTTTGAAGGTAAGCTGAACTCTATATTGACTTTGATGCTGGCCACCTCGCTAACATGTTGGGTACTTCTTTGTTTTCTCCGTATGCAGCATACAAGGCCAATTCGAGGCAATACGGATGGTGGATGCTGCTGCCCCATGATTCGTTTCAAGAGCTCATCAACGCCAACAATCAGGTCGTCATTTTGCTACATACACACTGGATAGCCCTGTCGCAAATCATGGCTTTCATCAACGAGCAAGAATACGAGGTGAGAGAGAAGCATCCTGCTCGGCAGGAAAACACCCGTATCGACCCAGGATTTATCCGCTGGCTGAAGCATCTCAACGCGCGTGTGGATTATGCGCATCAAATGTTCAACCAGTGGCCGAGATGGGTGGACGAGAAACTGGATAGCGACATTACTTTCTTTGGGAAGCGGAGGTAGATGTGCGCCTTGTTTGAGGATGAAGTATTTGGAACATTGACGTCTTCATTTTCCGAAGTACTTTTGCGATATATGTCCGATTGTTTGATATGAACAACTTAGAGTAATTACAGGTAGTTAATTGGGAAACATCACGAATATATATGATTTTATTGATTCGTCAAAGATCAAAAAGTACACCGCCTGAGTGTCCTTAGATGCTCCCCGAGTATGGCATCTGACGATGGCTGTTACGAGGAATACGGCTGTTGGGTAGCCATGGAATATTCAAAGGATCTGCCACTTACACCATGTCAAAACTTAGTAGCGTTGACATCGTCTTCGGCTGCATGACAGTACATTAGTTGTAGGCTGTCTGACCTCTCCCGAACGAAACAAAGGCCAATACTGATCGAAACTGACGCATCTTCTGTGCAAGATTCTCGAAGCCCTGCCCACAGCCACACAGGGCCTTCTTTGAGGCATTGGAGGCACTCTGGGTGCCCAAAACAATGAGTCGAGCAGTGCAATCAAGCTTGGAGCCATTCCCCACAAAAGATGCGCTAGAAGCCATTCCCCATTTTATATACGCTCTTCTGATTGGTCCGTATTCATCGTATTCAGCGTATCCGGTATGCGAAATGGAGAGCCCCGCTTATCTTGTGGCAGCTGAACCACGCAAGAGACCAAAAAAGAGGCGCTTCAATGGTTGTTGCATGTCAGCAAGCGGGAGGACATGTGCCCGATCCTGCTAGGAGCTGATGAATGGCGTTTTGACGATGGTGGCTGAGGGGCAAAGTTTGGAGTTGGAGGAGCCGTATATCTCGCGTTGGGCGAATTTGGCATTAGACTGCTGGCTTGGCGATGATGCCGACATGTACTATTGCTCTGCTAGGGGCGTGGCACCGAAAGTGTATATAGAGATGGTGAGCTTCGCTTGGATGGAGAGAGCAGCTGGAGCTTGTTGCAAAGAACTTGCCATATCTATAATCTATTCTACATATACTTTATTATTTGACCAACTAGATTGTTCTGTGGCTGCTTCATCTGACTTACACCACCAGAGCGGCCTTCTGCCATCAGATACCCATACAATGTCGGCCACTCAAACAAGACTGCTTCTGCACAACCGAAAGCTCTCTCAAACTTCAACATCAACAGCTTCCCTTCCTCCAGCGTATGAACCCGGCGACTATATCGAGCTCGACAATCTTTCCACCACATCTTCACGCTCCAGCTGTTCCCCCCCTCAATACAACGACGACTACTACCTCAACCGCCAGGGCTCATCTTCATCGTCATCTTCATTCCAACCAGCTTTCCATTGCACAAAAGCCTTTCAGATCGAAGCTCGAGGCCATCCCCTCTTGGCCTTTCCCCATTCGCCCCGACGGACTCCCATCCCCATATACAACGTAGATCTCTCCACGAGTAGCGTTACAGACCTAGCCTATCAATCTCTCCGTCCAATTCGAGGCTCCGGAAACAGCAACCTAATCCGTGCTGGCGACTCTGAAAACGACCCTATCTGCCGAACCACATATCGCTTTGGCCCGGGCAAGCCCCCAAAATTGGAACTATGTGGACTCATGGCCTACGAGGAGGTGTTTGAAGTCCTCAACAAGGGCTTCACTACGCGAGCGCAAGTATTCCGCACGCACCTCGGTACGTTTCAATGGCGTTACGCGGGACGGGAGGAGAGAAAAGCGGCTGGAGCGGATAATTTGATGGTTCTCGATCGAATAGTCAAAGTGGCGCTTGAAGGCGGGAAGCAGGAAGAAAAGAGGATACCCGTGGCAAGACTGGTGAGAGATGCAGAGGTCAGGTCGAAGGAGACGAAAGTTACGACAGCGGGGAATGGAGGTAGATTGATGATGAACTTGAGGGAGTGGGAGGGAACCAAAGGGGATGCGGAGCAGGCGGAGGTATTGGTGGTGGCTAGCTGCCTGGTGATGCTGAAGAAGGAGGTTGATAGGAGGAGGATGCATCAGGCTATCGCTATGACATCGCCTTGTTATTTTGTTTAAAGTGTTTTAGATGTATGAACGTTTCTGGTGATGAATTTTATGTCTATTCAGTGTAAATGTGAGAGATGTTAAGAGATTGATATTAACTCTATTCAATGGTTATTAGAACCAGATATCTATATTTTTGTTAACTTGATTCATATTGCCGTCATCTCTGCTCTGTCTAATTCCAATAGCTCTCCTCGTAGAGGCTTTTCATCAGAAGCAATCATTTCCTCAACATCATTTTTCTTGCATCTCGCACAATATGTTACACAGCAGCCATCCTTTTCCCCAATAAAGGGGTCGTCCGTACACGACTTCCCCCACAGCTCAACAATCAGAACCCATACCGTCAGACTTAGGGTGATGGAAATGAGATGGAGGGACCGGAGAGACGTCGCCAACGGTAAAAAGAATATGATGACGCAAACTGCAATGCGATTTGCGAGCCTGGTATTTTTATTCAGCCGAAGCGTGGGTTGCTTCTTGTGTTCGTGTGAGAAGGATATGGCTGCCATGCAAAGAAGGGCAATGGCGAGACCATGGCAATAAAAAAAGCGAACACCAGCGCCGAAATGATCCTCGGCGCTGTCTCTGTAAGGTTCCGCAAGTTGATTCAAATCGGTGCCTGGGATATCAGTAGCGAGGACCAGCCTCGATAGAGCCGATGTGGCGACGATATAGCCCATCACAAAAGGTAAATGAGAGAACCCCCAAAGACCAGCTATTGCGTTGTTAGCTATCAAGTACAGAGACCAAAGTATATGTGAATAGGACCTACCAGAGATTGGAGAGCGTCGAATTGCATGTAGATTGATGTTGCGGCCGTCGATATCAAAGTAAATCCAGTTGAATGTAAATGCTTGCATTAAACCTAGGATGGCCTTTCCCAAAAATGCATTGATATCGTAGCCACCCTGATTTTGAAACAGAATAGCGACTACGGAATATCCAAAAACTAAAGAGACGAATGCATTCATCCTTTCGACCCTATGCTCGATGCTGATGGCAGGATAAAACTCAAACATGCGTTCGAACCATGTTTTCCATTTGCCCTCTGGAGCATGGTTTTGCTTGAATCGTAGTAATGTAAAGAATGCTATATGGCCATACATGTCAAGAAACAGGGCCGGTATGATAAATCCTAAGCGGCTGGGCATGTCGACGTGAATGCTGGCAATCCACAGAGCGGTAGGGACAATAATGGAGACTATCTGAGAAATCATGACACCTTTAACCATGGGAAGGAGGTAAGCCGCGATACCATAAAATATTGCTGTAAAGATCCGCGCAGCGAGATAGAACGACACAAGCTGTACGTAGGTGTTGTGTGCTGGATCACCAACAAAGATATGGGTCGTGTTGGTAGTAAAACTAGTGATGAAGATTAGCTATCATGTTGCAGAGGACAAGTCTGTTACACTCACCCAATGAGGCACGAGATGCAGAATAAAATCTCCAATCTAGTGACAACGTCGTCTGTCTCAAACCAACTCAGCGTGAGAGTAATGTCCGTCCATATCTTCCATGCCATAATGAATGTAATCACGAAGCGTAATAGTTCGTATCCCGTGGCCTCTTCCGCCATGTGCTCGCCATTGGAATGGATGATGCCCACTAGTAAGCATTGTTAGCTGCTCCATTCCACTCGTGACATAGAGCAAGCAATATCGTACCGTACACAAGATCGAGAAAGAGCTCGATGGCCATGACTTCCGTTTGCTCAGATGCTCTCCACAGCAAGCCCTGATGAAACCATTGCCTAATCACGGGCCGCTTGAATAGCTTGGTTGTCTCTCCATGACGATCGCCGTCTTGGTTTCGCTGCTCGCCGACTTTCTCTGAGATAGACGCGTGTGAAGAAGCGGTAGGAGCGTCCTCGTCACTGTATGTTCGTATAGCAGCATCGTAACCAAATTTACTAAAATTACCATAGAGTCCCGATGCTTGGTTCTCCAGACGCTCTAGCTCTGCAGTCAGCGAGGAAAGTTGCGATTGGATATTTTCCCATTCTTCAAAGGCAGGTCCATGTTGTTCCCGCAGCAATTGTCGGCGCTCTTCATGATGGTCTCGCGATTGACGAAGATAATGACTGTGTTCTACAGAGCCGTGGACCACCACTTCGACTTGTATGTCGCCGTCCCTGGGATATTTGCGGCGAACGTCCTCGAGATCCTCTGGCAGCGTCACGATAACTTTCTTGCCGTCAGGGAGCAGAATCTCTTGTGGTCGTCGTCGTCTTCCTTGCAACGTAGACGACATATCTGAAGCGGATATGAACCGATATCCTTAGATGAATAGATAAAATTGGAATGAACACAAATCAATACACAGGCCATAGCCTTTCACGAGTGTGATTAAGGAGCTTTCATAGTTCAGAATACGGAGAGCTCCTACAAGCGGAGATATAGAGCAAACCGCCCGATGTAGGGAGCTACAACTCTGCACCCTTGTCGTTTGTAGATAGATGCGTGTCTCAGTTTGCGGAGATTCCAGGCATAATCATGTTCTCCGCCTCCAATTGGCGGCGTTACTAGGAGTTTTCTGAACTGCGCCTGGCTTGTCTCAGCTCAGCAGAGCAGCTTGCTTACTTCATCGTCCAGGGTTATGCTAGATTTGCCGGGGCCATACTGAGAACCCTGGCACGGAGTTAAATCAAATTTTCCAGATCTGATAGAAATCTGGATTGCACGTACGAATTTGACCATAGATCAGCCAGTTCCAACGTAAATTGCGGCATGTCAGCAGCAGCGTACTAAACGGGCAATACATAGAGTTAGGTTGCATCCGCTGACTCATCATTTACGACGCACGTGACTTTTGGAAACCTCAGGCGCGCTAGCGCATTGTCGAGCGCTCGATTCTAGCAAAGATTCAGTCGGCATCACCAACAACGCTTATTTTCGCCGTTCAATCCATCCCTCCGCCAAGATGACTGCTGCGTGGAAAGCTGCCGGTTTGACGTACGTCGATTGATTCCCTGCCATATCGCACTCGCCTTCGCCGCCACGAATACCCTCTCGACCGCCGTGCTGCGACTTTTTCCGGCCGACTCTGCGAGCCTCTCGGCTAACATGCTGTGATATAGCTACAACCGCTTCCTGGCCGTTTCGGCCCGCGCCATTCGACGAAGCCTCAAGGAGGACAAGCGAATTGTTGCCGAGCGCCGTGCTACTTCCGAGCTGCGATTTGCTTCCTGGAAGGTATGTGAAATGGGCGCATAGACAATAGCAGGAAACCGGATTGTTAATACCTCAACAGAACGGCAAGGCCGGCGAGACCCGAGACCTCAACGCTGCGAACAACGCTGCCATCGCCGAGAACGCCTCTTCTTAAACCGGATGTGTTGAGAAAAAAAAACTGAGTCAATGAGATGGGGGAGGAGTGATCGTACAATAGACGGTGGGAAACGACATGAGAAGAGCCATGCGAATGGGTTAGAACTCCATATTGCTGGCGTTGTAAAATAAATAATTGCTGCAATAAACCAATATATTATGGCAAATGAATCATTGTATCCGGCTATAGGAGCATTTGTTGGATCAAACTTCTGCCGTAATACTCCGTTGAAAGTATATGCGGTATGTGAGGGGTGTGACTGCTTAGCAAGATGTATGTAGTGGGGAATGCGACTGAAGCCTCGTATGGTCTTATGCTGATGCTGCGGCCTATTAAAACTAAAAAGAAATTGAATTTCTTCCACATTGGCAAACAAACTCAATCTCGCGCTTTCAACTCAAGTCGTGTATGTTGGAAATAGCCAGGGACTGCTGTAAAATCTGCCATTGTTCATCTGTTTAGCACTGTCTTTAAGTCTCTGTCTCGGCCCGCGAACAGTGACTTTAGTGGTCGTCAACATCAGACCCATTCAAGCCACGCGCAAGGGAGAATAAAGAACTCTTTACTTTTCGCTTTTCATCTTTGATTCAAGACTCATCGCCCGCGCAATAATGCCAATACAATCCACCTGAGGCATCACACATTTCTACAACATGGCGGACTTTGGAGTTGGGGTACCAGATGGTGCGGAAAAAAACTGATGGGCTGAAAACCCATCATATTCTATTGCCCCTCGCCCTCGACACATTTGCTAATGCTGCGCAGAAATCGCGAGATTATCGCTGGGCCAGGGCTCTGCTCCTCCAGAGGCGCTGCCACCCAATATCAAAAGCGATGGCATACTTGCCGTGGATATAACGGCAAAATTTTCACAAGCTGTCAAGAGTGAGCCGGCGCATCCCTCATGTTACCTGAGCTGCAGTGCATAGTAAGCTGATCTCAAACCACAGCTCTTGAGCCCGGAGCTATCGTCAAGGATGGATTCTTCACGCTATTTGACTCGGTTGCAGCTTTGGAGGTGCGTAGTCACGCTGAACTGCGCTTTGCAAGGATTCTTGTCTTCTCACATGATGGTAGATCATGGATCCAAAGATGGATAGTGGATGCAGCCGCCCGGGGGCTGAAGTTGAGGAGACCTACGACGTTTCTAGATCACTGCTACCAGAAGAGGTGCTGGGTATCATGGATCAGCTTTTATGCCATGAGGTTAGTTCAGAGGCCCTACCGACTGTGCCATGCTCCAAGTGCTCATGTTATAAAAGATGTCATGGCATCTAGGCTATCCTCTGTCTCAAACGTTGTTTACCAGCTTCTACGTAGAGGCCCTATCTATGCCGGAACCTCGAAGTATCGAAGAGGCCACTTTTGTCCGCAACGGTAACCATGACCCAAATGAACAGCTTATGTTACAGGTCCTCCGAGCATATTGTCTAGGTATGCTGAAAAGTTGTGGCTATGTGAATGAGAGGATCAAATCAGAGCACTATTACGAGGTTAGTCTTCCATATCACGGCAACAACAATGGCTCCTTTTTATTAAACCCCGTGTTCAGGAAGAAGATTTTGTCACCACCACATATAATCGCACTCTCTTAGCAAGTCTACCAACAAGTGCGATACGTGACGTCTTGATAGAGGCCATCGCAGCCGTTAGGTCGCAACGAGATTCTATGCCTGACAATCTTGTTGAGGCTCTATTAACCCGACTCGAGTTGAGACGCATTTTTCTGGACGCCGTGGAATGCCCCAAGCATATGAAAGAGCCCAACTTGGCGAAAAAGCCTTGGAAAGAAGGCCTTAAGTTGTTACCAAATCTCAATAAGACGCATACTGTGGCCGTGCCGGTTAATGAAGCTTTCAGTGCCACGCTTCAACGGAGATTAGCCAGTACCATGCCTCCAAGGCCCATTGTTCAGCTGGAATTTGACGTTGCTTTTGGTCACCTAAAGGGCCTGTTTGCAGATGGCCTCGAGCTAATCGATGTCTTGAATTATACAGATTCTCAGAGCTTGCTTGTAAGCGTAATCAGCTTGAAAAGAAGTGATTATTGATGTTGACGAAAATTTATAGACATTTGTAACCTGTTTTCAAGCGAAGAAGCCACAGCCTATTGTCTATGTCCGAACATTACTGCAGACGTTTCTCTTTGATGCTATGGAGGTCCTAGGAAGCATGAGTATCCGCCAACTTCTTGATGACGACTTTTCCATTCTCACAATGCCAGCGCATCAGTATTTAGACAGAGCAAATGACGAAATTGAAGTTGTCCACGACCCACGATATGCGATGGCGCAGCAAATGGAGTTATTCAGGACCAGAGCAGCACAGCCATTCTTGGATATTCTTCGTACAGCGTGCCAGAACCGCTGCCGCGTGAGGAGAACTCTCTGTCATCTTCTACGCGATTGGGAGAGCCTCCAGATGGACGCAGAAGAAATCGACCAGATCCTCCAAGTCAAGGTTGAAGAGCGGCCAACCATGTACAGATCGCCGATGAGCGGCAGCGGCGTGGAATCTTATTCGCTGCCCTTGTCGTCATGGACATACCTGTATAAGCTGCGTCAGATGGAGCAGATTATCCAGCTGGGCTTTGAGCTGGAAATTTACCAGACTGATGAGCTCGCTGGCATGTACTGGTACCTCAACTACATCTCCAAATCTCGTTTACACCACACCGAACGAATTAAATCATTCGTGATCAAGAGAGTTGAAGAGATACATGGACGGCCTGGCTATTCGAATCCCACCCTTGACGCACAGCTGCAGCGATCCTTGATGTACGCTCGCCTGTCATTACTCGATGCCGCCGTAACCTGGGAGCTATCTGATTCACTGTCATGTCTATACACTGTCTTGAATCGCCTCAAGCTCATCAAAGCTCCGCCAAGGCCATACAGTACCGACGAACTCCGATACGAGATTCGAATGAGGCCATTTTCGCCAATTGGCCTCCCCGTCCTACCCACTTTTGAGGAATTCACTGCGGGTACGTTGCAGCCCGACACTGAAGTCGATGAGCTCTTTGAGTATGCGGAGCGAGCAGTGGAAGGCGCCAAACGAGGCTTCGAGGCTCTTAGTAAGATGACGGCTGAGGAGTCTTTTTCAGTGGGCTCTCACGGCCGGTGGTCTGCGTCTGTCAAGAATGGCCTCAAGTCGTGCATTGCCACGAAACTTGCCATTTCGGCGGTGCAAAAGGCTATTCAGGCTTCGCCGAGCCTGGATAATTTGAAGGTCAAGGTGGAAGTTCCGACCCCACAAAAGGCATATCACGAATGGTGGATTGTTCCAAAGGTGCTGCCTGTAGCATAGCTGCGTGTAAAATGAAGATGAGTATTTAATAAGGAAGAGCTTAAAAAAACTAATTGAAGTTGTGTTTACTATCTCCTTCCATATTCATCATCTGAAAAGGGAGGAAAAGGAAAAGAAGAGACAGAAGGTCTCAAGGTATCCAATCGTGATATATACGTTCAACTCATCAAACCCAGAACCTGTTGGAAATACTTCCATAAAGCCACCTCTATACCTACCAATAGGGGATATCATCCGCCCTTGCCGATTCCAGCTTACCTATACTAATTACACTAATAGTACAGCCCAAAGATTACGGCTCTCTATCTTATGGTTCTCCGGTGAGCCCTCCTTCCATTGCGTAACAGAAGTTGTCAAGAAACGTTTGACGCAGTTAGTGCTCGCAAGCAGCCAATTTTGTGGTGGAGTTCATTTACGCCTTCTTGCGGCCCATCCTGAGTCTCACCATCTGCTCATAGAGAACATCCTTGAAGGCAAAGAGGAAGGCCGCCGTCAGGACACTTTGGGTAACCTTGGGACCAATGCCTGTGTTGTACGCTGTCAGCTAATCTTATCATTATTAGTACCTTCTGCCAGAATCGGCTCACCTTTGTATAAGCCAGAGTAGCCTTCATCCTTCACAACACGCCTCAGCGTCTGAGACATGCCTTCTTTCTTATCAGAGTGGGCAGCGACGTGCATCTGGCTCTTAACAGTGATGTAAGGGTATGTCACTGATGTGGCAAAGAGCTTGCCCAAGGCTCCCAGCACGAATGCAACGGTAGGAGTAATCTTCCTCTTCTTCTCCACCGTATTCTTCATCTGCTCAAAGAGCGTATATTGCAGGATGGGGTTGACAACCAGCACCAGCGCCGGGATGACGCCGGCGAACAAGGCCTGGGGGCCCTCGTTCTTCAAGAGGGCCATGAGCGTCCCAATCGTGCTAGGAGCCTTGCTGCGCTTGGCAACGGCGCCAGCCGCGGCCTCGACATCATCCGCGTTCTGTCGGCGCGTGGTGATGCGCGTGTTGACGACCCAGATGGGGTTCGTGATGATGACGGTCGCAGAGCCGGCGATGGCGCCCGCGATCATGGACTCGACGGTCGTGAGCTTCTTGCTGGCGCGGCCGGCGCGGGTGGCGGCCTTTTCGAAGAAGGCCCGAGTCCACTCGTACCAGTAGTAATAGATGAAGTTGGTGACGCTGATGCCGAAGAGCGCAGAGTTGATGCCTGCATAGAGGCCCGAGACGCCCTCGCGCGCAATGATCTTTTGGACGGCTTCGACGAATTTGCTCTCGGCTTTTTTAGATTCGACCTGGGCTCTGGTGGAGAGGGTGATGAGAGGGTAGCTATGGGGAGTGGATGTTAGTCGAGAATGATGCGTGTGAGTGAGGTTCGCGATATGCGATGCGCAAGGCGGAACAAAGACCCAGAGGCCAAGAACACGCGATTGATAGCTGGATGCTGGGCGTCTTACGTCAAGATCATGGACAGAATGCCGCCGCCTGCTCCGGCAAGAGCATGAGCGACGTTGTCATTTTGAGGGATCGGAGCTTTGTTAGCCATTGTATTCGAGTTCCGAGAGACCGAGGCGGGAGGTTATTCGGTGTAGGATAAGAGTGGTACTCTCACAATCGTGGTATGTTGTCACGATTTGAAAAGCCACCCAACGGCAAGGTGACAAGAACAAAAGAAAAGAAGTTATAAGAAACAGCCTTGGCCGAATCGCATGCGACTGTGCAAATGCCCGGTGCTATAACGGCAAGGCGAGGCAGAGGCTGTCTAAATGTTTAACCGACTTAGACGGGGCCCCTGATGGATTCCAAGCCGAGGTACCCTTTGGGTATGTGGTGGAAGGGTCTCGGGCAATTTTGGCTGAGTAAAAGTGCTGTAGACTGCTGCTGTCTCACGCTAGCGCGGCAAAGTGCGCTGGAATGAAGTCATGCCTTTTCCCGGGGAAGCCCGGCTAGCGTGGTGAAGCTTCGGGGCGTTGCATGTGACATTTGGCGGGGTGGTTTTGCGGACGGTGAGTTTTGATGAAGAGGACGTCAAATTGTAAGGTGGGTTTTATCTATGAGAGAGGTCACTAACATACTGTATGTTTTCTAGAAGCTAGAATAGGCAAATATGAGAAATTAAGAGATGATTTTCACTGAGCTCACTGCTGTTCTCTGTACTGCTATAGGTGCTTTGACGAACAATACATTCGAACTTAGAAGCGAGTTGCTTGTTGCGGTGCCGGAATAACGATACTGCGGATAGAGCAAAGAAAGGTTTGGCAGCTCAAGCTGGCAACCATCAAAACATTCTTTCGAGGCTAAACCGCTATAGGCAGTGTCGGGAAAGACTTGTTAATGTAGCTTTCCACGTCACGGTCGCTATCCTATACCTCCTCACCTTGGATTCTAGCTTCATTCACGCGGTGGCTGGCCCTGCGCTTAATCCCCTGCCAACACGAACCCAGATCTGGGAATGAAACTTCTTTGCTGCAGATCCCCCGGCGCAGAAAGACTGGCTTCTAAACACCATCCCTCAACCTCGCTGGCACATCATCGCCGACCCCAGCACGCCTAGCGTTGATGTTATGTCCTCGCCTGACCCGCTGAATGAACCCACTATATCGTTTCCTAGCTTTGAGCCTCAGTCCGTGTCGCGACGCGTCACGCGCAGCCAGCGATCGCAAAAATTCACATCGTAAGCCGAGTCATCCAAACGACGGATTTTAGAACTGGAAGCAGAGGAATCGTCGTCGCCACAGCGGTTACCGGCCACAGTCGAGATGGAGGGCCATCGAGGCGACGACAACATGGCCACGGCTCCGAGCGGCACGAGGAGGAAGCTGTTTCGGTCCCCGGTGCCTCAGTCGCCCACAGTGCGGCGCATTGGCAATGATACAATCACAACCTCAGTCCCGCTGAGGGAATCTGCCGATGATGAACTCACAACAGCGACGACACCGGGGAGGAGACGGAGCCGCCCTCGATTATTAAATGGAACACCCATGCCGACTGCGGGGGCGAAGAGGAGGGCAGCATCACCGATAAGTCGAAACTCATCACGCCGTCAACGCAACGAGAAATTCACAGAAGAAAATGCTACGGAGCTGCACTTTGAGGAGAAGGAGAATATCGAATCCAGCACACGAAAATCCCCAAGACGAGGGCGCCCGCCCAAAAACCCAGAAACTGCCCAGACCACCACACCAAAGGCGTCCCCAAGACGAGGGCGTCCGCCTAAAAACCCAGTTGTCGAACCATCTAGCGAACTTGGAGCTACCAAAAGAGGGCGGAGGAGGCGAGCAATGGCGCCAGATGAATTAGTTGAAATAGCTGCCGAAGCGGAAGCAGCAGCGGAAAGGAGTTTTGCGCAGAATAGCGGCCGGACAATTGAAGCAAACAGAGCAAATTCTGTACAAGCTCCCTCACAGCAGCAGGCCGAAGGCGATGCAGTCTCCAATGCCGACGCAGCATCCGACATATGGATGAGAACAATAGTCGACGAAACGACGCCTAGACCCACGGTACGACCTCCGGCCATGCAGTCGCCTTCAAAAGGCAGATCAACAGGCGGTAGCGTGAGAAGGAGAAAGACCGATCATAGCAATCATGCTCCAGAAACTAGCGATCACTCCTCCGTGGATGATCACCCCAATGACTTTAGCTCCCAGAACGGCGATACTATCGCACGGGGCGAAGACTTTAGTATGATCTTCATGGATTCTATTCCATCTTTTCAAGGGAACCTCAGCGCCAACGGCACCTTCATGTCCACAGTAAACGAAGACGATGAGGTTGGCGAGGAGACACACCTCATCATTAACAATACTCTGGCGTCCCTCAGGCGAGAAGTTGCACAGACCAGCGACCCAGTAGAGGATGCTACGGAAACAATCGCGATCCCTGATATCCCCGAGACCGAAGAACCAGCAGAGGAAGTTTTTGTTCCAATTATACGCGAATCTGCCAGAAGTGTGCGCCTAAGCTTGAGTCCGTGGTGGTCCCGGAAACCTAAGAAGATGGGAACATCACCGCTTAAACACCAGGCTCTGATGAGATCGGCCGCAAAACGATCAGGAAGAATATTCAGCGTAGAGCATACGGAAGAGCCGACACCGACTAAGGCTGGGAAACAGACGGCGTCCACGTACTCTCGCGAACAGCATCCGAGTAGCGATTCCTTCTCTGAGATTCCTCAGACTTACCTCGATGCTCCGACTCCAAAGCCTATCAATTTTTCTGCCCCTCAAGCTGACCGAGAGGTTGATTTGATGAAATTTGGACTGGGGGGAGGGGATGAGGAGCATGCCGAGCTGGAACATGCTCAAGATACTAATGAAATCCAAGAAGAACCCCAAGAAGCACTCTCAGAAGAGCCTCAAGAGGAGCCTCAAGGAGAACCGGAAGAAGAGCCGGAAGAGGAACTGGAAGAAGAGCCGGAAGAGGAACTGGAAGAAGAGCCGGAAGAGGAACTGGAAGAAGAGCCGGAAGAGGAACCGGAAGAAGAGCTGGTAGAGGAACTGGAAGAGGAGCCAGCAGAAGAATTGGAAGAGGAGCCAGCAGAAGAATTGAAAGAACTGGAGGAAGACCCAGTAGAAGAATTGGAAGAAGAACTGGAGGAAGAACCAGCAGAGGAGCCGGATGAAGAGCCACCAGAAGAAAATGCTACTAGAGGCAGCGTACTGGGTGGTATGATAGGCTTTCTGAGGAGAAGACTGTCAACCTTTGAGATGAGCTCCCCCGTGCGTCATGTTATCGAGGAAGAAGGCGAAGAGGAGGGGACAGAAGAGGAAGGAGAGGAGGAAGAGGAAGACAACCAGTACGACGAGCACGACGAGCACGAAACATACGAGGAGCAAGAGGGTCAGGATGAACAGCAGCATGAACAACATTACGAAGAGCAGTACGAAGAGCCTGGGCATGAAGAGAATTTTGAGCAAGAGCAGAGGCTCGAATCTGATTTGCCACAGTTAGACGGCGAAGGAAATTTTGAAGTGGGAGAATACGAAAACGAGGAGCCGGAAATAGTCCAAGAGTACGAGGAAAAGGCAGAACTGGAGAATATTGAAGAGCATCACGGGGATCTCGAAGCCCATACGCCAGAGGAGGAGATGGGAGAACATGTCGAGCAAGAAGAGGACATAGGGGAATACCCAGCGCATGAGGTACACGAAGACCAAGAGCATGATGACCACGAACATGAAATGTATGAATATGGCGAAGATCAAGAGGAATACCCCACGAGTTTTCAGATCAACGAGTTTTCAGGCCGTATGCGAACAGGCAATCATACATACGAGCAGCCAGCTCACGATGACAATCAGGTTGACGAAGAAATGCGTTCTGCTTCTCCAGAACAACACCCTGAACAGCTAGAGCCTACGCCAGAGCGGGAAGAGCAGCCAGCAAAGGTGACACCGCTCCATCAAATGTCCTCGCCGCTCCAGGAGCCCCAATCTCTACCACAAGAACCGGTACCGGAAAAGGTAGTACGATCTAACTTTTCTTCAATTATGCGAGCTGGCCGAGTTTTACAAAGCGTTACATCCGACCCTCCCTCTCCAAGAGTTCGAGAGATGTCCCTAGGAAGCCCGTTTAGAAGTTCCGCAAATAAAGAGCCTTCCTACGCCTCCAAAGAAGATAGGCACCAGCTTTTAAATAAAAGTCCGCCACAACCGATGAATTTAGGCAGTAGCCAATTGACCGTTGTCAAAGTTCCTTTGACACATGGAGCTACTACTGAGACTCAGGCTTTCAATATGAAGGCAGGTGGAACGAACACTGCGCACGGCCACGATACAGGGGGTTTTGTGCATAAGAAACGACTCCTTTCAAGAGAGACTATAGCAAGTTCTTTGGGCAATACCCCTTCAAGCAATGGTGCCGCGCACTGGGCGGAAAATGAGGGCCCGTCAAGTCCCAGCGAGAGGAGAGAAAAATCGTTACTACAAGCAGCGCGTTCATCGATTATGAGACCTACCATGCCCCTTGTTCAGCTTGACGGTGCGGGGGATGAACCGGATATGGCCGAGGAAGAAGCAGAGCAGATGGAAGACGAACCAGTGGAAGAGGAGCAAGTGGAAGAAGAAATGGAAGAGGAGTATATGGATGAACAAGAAGTGGACGAAGAGTACGTGGATAAACGAGAAATGGACGAAGAGCAAGTGGGGGAAGAAGAAATTCAGGAGGAGCTTCTGGACAAAGAAGTGGAAGAGGAGCACGTGGGTGAAGAAGTGGAAGGGCAACAAAATGAAAGTGTACAGCCTGAAGAGGAACAACAAGATGAAGAAGAGGAGGGTGACGATGACAACGACGACGACGACGACGACGACGACATCGATATCTGGGAGTACGAAGCTCAGCGGGAGGTTCCATCTCGTTCAGAACTCCCTTATGAAACGCTGCAGTCAACGACAGTGCCTTCGACACAAGCTCACAACCCAGTACCAGCTCCTTCAATAGCCTGGAGAGATACACGACAAGCAACCGCCAAGTTTCCTACTGATGCATCAAAAACAGCTCAATTGAAACGGACAATTGATCGGCAGTCTAACAGGGACATTAGAGACGAAGAGCCTTCTCTAATCTTACGGAGCCAACAGGACAAGGAGCCAGAAACTTCAACCAAATCCAAGCGATTCGACCTGTCATCCTTCTTCTCCTCACCAGCCGCCATCACAGGAATATTAGCTGAAAAATTCAGGTCGCCCAAATCCAAACGTCTTATGGAGCCAGTTGCTCAACAAATGGAGTCTACTCAGCCTAGACAAGAGTCTCCAGCGATACCCACCGTATCAATTGCGTTTCCGAGAGCTCCTTTAAATGATAATAGACAGCCAAATCTTCGTCGCGCAGATCCTGTATCTTCGCCAATCCAATCTGATCCAATAGAAGATGATGACCGAACGAATGAACGCTCATCATCTCCAGGCTCTCCTGAAAGATCTCATCTTACAACCATTTCTCAGAAGCAAAATTTTATGCCACGGCCAAGGCAGGCCAGTAACTCACTCTTCCAGCACTCGTTGTCGCATCACACGGCGACTCCACCGAGAACGCAGTTGACTCATCACGATATTCAGAAATGGCAGCAAGAAACATCGAATGCTGGTGAAGACTCCTCAAATTCTCGACATTTACTGAGGCCACTGCCACCAAAACATGCTTCACCGAAGAAATCAAGTCTACGATCTCCTCTAAAGCCACATACGCCAGGGCGGGTTGTTGAGTTCACAAGCAACGTGCTATCACCTGCGGAGCAAGCTCGTCTTCGCGAGCTTCGTAACCGAGCAAACGAAGGAGTATCAGAGGAGGACATCAGTGTTATAGATCCACGGGCAGGCAAGGGAAGCATGGCGAGTAAGCAACAGCAGAAACAGCCGCCAAATAGCATTCCATCAAGGCTTATTAGGCCTGCGGGCGTAACAAAGAAACGATCGACAAAGAAGCGGCGGAGACGGGAACCGCCCTCTGAGACGGTCTGGACCCGCCAACATTGGCTGTTCCTGGACACACTCCTACAGATGCGGCGAAAGAGCCCATATAGTGAGAAATACGCGCCCGTCTCTCAAAAGTATCTCGGGAAAACGATTACTAGCATGGGCGAATCCATGGTACTGGAGAAATGGCACCTCGAATGTATTGACGCCTTCAAATCCCAAATTGGAGGCTGGGACGAAGGCGAACTCGCTAAAAGATTATTTGCACTTATTCTTGGAGAGGCGAAGCGCCGCAGAAGCTCCGTAAATCGGTCTCCCGGAGTTATATTTCATTGATTGAAACTGTGACAGGAGAAAGCTAGAGGCCTCTTACCTGTCGACTTTTTGTTCTGTTGCTGTTGTCAAAATTGCTTATTCACGACTACAGATCGGCACAATGCCAGAATTTTTCTTCTTTTCTTTTTTTGTGTTAATCTTCTTTTTTTTTTTTTTTTTTTTTTTTTTTTTTTTTTTTTTTTTTTTTTTTTTTTTTTTTTTTTTTTTTTTTTTTTTTTTTTTTTGTGTTTTTTTGTTTTTTTTTTTTTTTAAAAAATTTTATTTTT